>PVHP010051903.1:0-11403 GCA_004024765.1 Zapus hudsonius
TGTTACTATAAGATTTTAATATGATTTTTCATTATAAATGTTTTAAGAAAAAACTAAGATAGCATTTATGTAGTGATTTGAAGAGAAGCTGAGGCTCTGAGAGGTGAGCACAGGGCAGAATGTATGGAAGGTGTGTGCTTAGAGAGGTTGCCCTGCAGAGCTGCAGGTGAGGGAGGGCCAAGCAGGACTTCTCTTTTTTCCCTATTTATTTCTGTACCACTTGGGTCTTTAATGACTGTACTTCCCAACTGGTAAAAGGGTTTTCTTTTTCGTGTGGTTTCTCACTTAGAAAGCAGAGGTGTGTTCAGCGGAGCTGCAGAACTCTGAGAGCCAAGTGGCCAAGCTAAGAGATGAAGGGGAGAGGCTTCGCTTACCTTCCGTTTTCCTCCAGGAGGTTTACAAGTTAGAGGTATGCCTGCGCAGAAAGCAGCCTACAGTGCTGGGAGGGAGAGGGCAAGGCTTTGGCCTTCTGCCCACAGTTTGGATGTGTTCTTTGTTTCTTTTCCTGGTTGTCTAAAAATGCTTGTGTACACCTTTCCCTTCCAGGATGTACTAGACAGTATGTGGGCAATCCTGAAAGCCAGGTACTCGGAACTCAACAGCCCGTTCATCACTGAAAGCCAGCAGGAGGCCCTGCTGCAGGGCCTCGTGGAGCTAGTCAGTATTGGGAAGGACAAGCTTGCTCGTGGCTACTTACAGCCCATCAGAAGTAAAAGTGCTTTGGAGGCTCAAATACAAGAGCACAAGGTAAGACTCATGGGTGTATCCCCTCTTCCAGGTGTTCTGAGCTTGAGTAGAAACTGCCCATGCCCTTCCTTGATGAGTCTTTAAACCCATCTGTAGTTAAGATTTGCATTCATTCTATGACAGAGAATTTAGGGATGGTACGAAAGGCTTTACTGAAAACTGGAAGCAAAAATAGGGGCTGGAAAGATTGCTCAGTGGTTAAGGAGCTTGCCTGCAAAGTGTAGGACCCAAGTTTGAATTTCCCAGTACCCATATAAAGCCAGATGTACAAGGTGGCACATGCATCTGGAGTCCATTTGCAGTGTCTGGAGGTCCTGAAGCATCCTGTCTCCTATCTCTCTGCTTGCAAATAAATAAAAATATTTTTAATTAGATAATATGCTATAATGCTGTAATAAATCCTTTCATTTTTTTTCCATTCCATTAAACAAAATTCTTTTAATCACTAGCTAAAGATGTGTAGTACTCTAAGTATAGGTTATATATATATATATATATATATATATATATATATGTGTGTGTGTGTGTGTGTGTGTGTGTGTGTGTGTGTGTGTATAAAACATACCCCTGCTTTAGCAGGCTTACAGTCCTGGGCTTTGGTAAGTACACCTGGCTCTAAGGAAAATTGAAAGGTAAATAATGTACAAGGGATAAAGGAAGAGAAGCCAATAATATCCTCTGTTATGTGCCAGGCCATTTGCTTGCTGCATTACAGGCTTATGCATGTGTCCTTTTCCAGGAGTAGAAGGGGCTTGCATAAGAAGGGAGTCCCTAGGAACAGCTGGAGAGACAGCCTCCCTCCTGAAAGATGCTTAAAGTACCACTGTGCTCTAGTTTGTGGGCCAGGATCCCTGTCAGCTGCGTGAGCAAATGCCCTTTACTTAGCTGTTGTATTGAGTAGGGGGAAGCTGGAAGCCCATCCGTTGACTCTGTGATCTGCTCAGTCAGGTTTGCACAGCTGCACATCCCTTGGAGGCGTCAAATTCATCAGCCTTCTCCTAACGCTCAAAAGTGAAAACAACTTGATTTAGAAAGATCTAGCTGGAAATTGAAATTGATTAACAATAATGGTTGCTGCTTAAAATAGGTCATTTCATAGAAATATTATCTAAGGATAGTATTTTCTCAGAATTTGTTAAAATTCCATTTACTTTTTTAAAGACTAAGAGATTCACTTTAATTTTTTTTCTTCATTTACTTACACATTCAACTCTATGCTTACCTCCTGGGATTTGGGATTAAATTAAAGGCACAGGTCTATAATTCCATCTACTTAGGAAGCTGAGGCAGGAGGATCACAAGTTCAAGCCTGCCTAGGCAACTTAGACCCTGCCTCAAAGTAAAAAGTGAAAAGAGGGCTAGGGATGTAGCTCAACCATGTATGAGACCCGAGGTTCACTCCTCAGTACTGGGAAAAGAAAAGGTAGTAATCATAATTATAAAAACCTGAATAATAAATAAAAGTTACATGGCTTTTACAGTTTTTCAAAATTCAAAAATAGCCGGGCGTGATGGCACACACCTTTAATCCCAGCACTCGGGAGGCAGAGGTAGGAGGATTGCCGTGAGTGAGTTCAAGGCCACCCTGGTCCAGGTCAGCCTGGACTAGAGCAAGACCCTACCTCGAAAAACCAAAAAAAAAATAATAATAATAATTCAAAAATAATATTTAAAAAAACCTTTTCATGGGGCTGGAGAGATGGCTCAGTGGTTAAAGATGCTTCCTTGCAAAGCCTGCAAGCCTGTGTTCAATTCCCTAGTACCCACATGAAACCAGAGGCACAGAGGCACATGTATCTGGCCCTGCATTCACACAAAGTCTCTCTCTGTTAAATCAACAAACAAATAAATAATAAATAATCCAACCCTTTTCATGTGATAGGGATTTTTCCAGAAGCTGGTTGCTGACATGTTGCTCATCCAGACATACTTGGCGAAAGTGTTTCCTCCTTCCTTACAAAAGAGAGAGACGTTTGGGGAAGAACAGGTTACAGAAGTGAAATCACTGGAAGAAAAGGCGTGGCGGTGCGGTACGAGGCTGCAGAGTTTGTTAGAGGTATTGTCTAATGTGAACTCTGTCCTTCACTTAGAATTCCCAATGTCCACTCACCACCACAGGGTGTGAAGAGCAGGTGTGCTCTTGTAGTGAAGTGAGATCCTAGCGGAGAGGAAGGTCTGTGGTAAAGGGGCGCCAATGAAAGCGTGTGGAGACCAGCAGTGAGTTAGTTCATTTGGATGAAACAGGTCGTGGTTCTGGTTCTGGACTCCATCAATAAATGGGGTCCAGTTGTTCCGCTGCAAAAATGCACCCGTGATAATCTTGTCTCAACTCAAAGAAAGCTGAAGCACGTGTAAAGTCTGCTCTGTTTGACGGTGTTCCTCTCTAACTTACCAAACCCTTCACCGTTAGCACCAGCGCACGAGGGAAATCTTATTAAAAAGGGAATGACCGCCTTGATAGTGCAGTAAACAGACTATGATTTTATGCCAACAATATTTATTTTTTAGTTAGGTTGTCATATTGATCTTGTGGTAATTAAAAAGGCTTCATGTTGAATGTGGTTGGCGCACGCCTTTAATCTCAGCACTCAGGAGGCAGAGGTAGGAGGATCGCTGTGAGTTCAAAGCCAGCCTAAGACTACATAGTGAATTCCAGGTCAGCCTGGGCTAGAGTGAGACCCTACCTTAAACCCCCCCCCCAAAAAAAAATTTTATATACGTGACAAGGCTCCATGGGCCCAGTGAGTGCCCTATTAGACAGCTGACCTGTTACATTTGGATAGATACAAGAATTAGTGAGGTGGATATTTTTCTAAGAGTTAATTGTCATTATCAATAGAGCACATGCCTAGCATTTGTGGGGTTCTGGGTTCAATCCCCAGAACTGCAACACATGTACACACCAAAAAACCAAATCACTAGTGCCAAGGGGATTTTTCAAAACCCTCCAAAGTAGTGGGATTGTTCTCCATTAGACACTGAGTTCTTACTGGTAGAACGTGTGTCTCAGGTCCTCGTGCGTCTGTGTCTCGGTTGCTATGTTCTCAGTGCTCATTTTTGCCTTTATGACTCTCATGGTCTGGAACTGATTCCTGTTGGTGATTCTCTAGAAATGGGAAGAATTTGATGAAAACTCGGCCTCTCTTGAGAAGGACCTGGAAGTTCTTGTGTCTTCACTACCCTCTGTGAGCCTGGTGGAAGAGACAGAGGAAAGATTAGTGGAGAGGATTTCATTTTATCAGGTACCTTGTTTCCATATTTATCCTAGGCATGGTCCTCAGCACTATTTGTGTGTGTGTGTGTGTGTGTGTGTGTGTGTGTGTGTGTGTGTGTGTGTTTAAAATCGAGAAAGAGGCAGACAGAGTGAGCTTGAGCACACCAGGGCCTCCTGACACTGCAAACAAACTCCTGATACATGTTCCACTTTGTGCATCTGGCTTTACGTGGATACTAGGGAATCGAACCGGGGCCATCAGGCTTTGCAAGCAAGTGCCTTTAACGTTAACACTGAGCAATCTCTCCAGCCCCTTGTGTGGTGTTTTGACTAAGTTGCTTGGTTCTGAAACTGAGTGATTTGAATTGAAATGAGACATGGTTTATCCACACTGTTGGGTGTGTGCAGGGGGACTGCGAATTGACCATGAGCTCCTCAGCATAATCATCAGTCTGGCTTGGGGTTGAAGAACTTGGTTCGAGTCTTGGTTCCGTCAGTTATCACTTCTATGATCTTACTGTCAGTAAGCCCCAGTTGCTTCATCAGCTGAGTACAGATAAACTAGCTCGTTCCACCTATCTCAGGATGTGTGTATCAGTGCCCTGTTCATAAAGAAGCAAGCTGAGAATGGAAAGACTTTTGTAAACCCCGAGTTTCTAAATGTATACTTACATTTATTACTGCCGAGCAGCTCTGCTTGAACATAGCCGGTGAGACAAAATCTGTTACTCACCTCCAGTGTTATGGAGAATCTCAATTCAGGCTTGATGACACACACCTATAAATCCCAGCTTTCCAGAGGTGGTGGTGCACAGCTATAATCTCAGCGTTTGGAGGTATAAGGAAGAGGTTCAGGAGTTTAAGGTAATTCTTGGCTACATAGTGAATTTGAGGCCAGGCTGGGATACATGAGACCTTGCCTCAAAAAACAGACCGTCAGCCAGGCATGGTATTGCATACCTTTTATCCCAGCACTCGGGAGGCAGAGCTAGGAGGATTGTTGTGAGTTGGAGGCCAGCCTGGAACTACAGAATGAGTTCCAAGTCACCCTGGGCTAGAGTAAAGCCCTACCTTGAGAAAACCAAAGCAAAAAAAAAAAAAAAATAGACAGTAACATATATGCATATACACTTAGAAAAAAACTATAGGGGAGGAACATCTCAGAAATATTCTGATAATAAAGTATCTAACATTTAAGGCTTAGAAAATTAGAACTTGATTTTGAATTATTGTTGGACATTTTATTCTAGCCTGTAGGTTCACACAGAGAAGGGAAAAGATTTTAAATGGGAGTGATGAAAAGAGCTAGAAGTGGCCTTTTTTTTTTTTGGTAATTTTTTAACAGGCGTAATTGGAAAATAGCAAAAGCTCTATTTTGATCATTTATTTTTAAAGATTAAACAGCTGTCAGGCTAAGTGTTATCAGCCGAGCCAAGCCGTGGAAGATAATTGTTGTTAGGCAGCAGTCTCTTCAAGGGGTCATTGCCTTGGCAGTTTTGAAAGAATTTTAATTTTTCATGAAGTTGTCTTGATGATGTGCTGTTTAAATGTATTCTAAAGTTCTTTCCTTCCTACTCCTCCTTCTATTCAGAAGTATCTAAAAATGATTTCTTAGCCTAGTGTCTGTGTCCTGCAGATAAATCTCTTCTTATTTATCCCCTTCATTTCCAAGTTTCGATCTGCAGCTCTTCTGTATTTAGTTCTTCTGCATTTATGCACTTGGGAGGCTAAAGCAGAAGGATTCCAAGTGGTGGCAACTGCTGTGAGAGAGAATCTACACACTGCCAGGCCTGGGGATACAGCTCAATTAAGTAGAGTTCAGCAGAGTGCTCGCCTAGTATGCGTACAGCCCTGGGTTCAATCCCTAGCACTGCAGTAAAATCGGATGTGGTGGCACAAGCCTTTAATCCTAGTACCTGGTGGCTCAGAAAAGAGAATCAGTTCAAGGTTATCCTCAGCTGTATACATAGCTTAGGCTAGAGGAGACCCTGTTTCAAACACACACACACTAATATAACAACAAGAAAGCTGTGTCAACTCTTCACCATGCTGTGCCCACAAGAATACAGACCCACACCTGGTTGATAGTCTACTTTTCCCAGAAGCACAAGCAATCCTGATTTCTATATTTTATGCAATTTGTTTATAAAACTTCCTGACTTTCAAAATGATCTAGGTCAAACAAAAGATGTCTGAAACCTGGACAACATTATAAGATAGGGAGGGAGAAAGGAAGGAAGGAAGGAAGGAAGGAGGGAGGGAGGGAGGGAGGGAGGGAGGAAGGAAGGAAGGAAGGAAGGAAGGAAGGAAGGAAGGAAGGAAGGAAGGAAGGAAGGAAGGAAGGAAGGAAGGACCTATCTTTAAGATGAATAGGGCCTATAAACTGCCAGCTTACTTTTTTATTTTTGCTTTTAGATGCAGAAATTATTGATCGGATCTAAAGCTCTGAATTTTGAGTTTTTTTTCTCTTACATGCATTAAGTGTGTAGAGTTGAATCGGTTCTATAGAAACACATTAATCAGACTGTTTAGTGAACAGCATCAGTACACCCTTTATCATGTATATTCAATCAGAATACAGATAGACCCATGTGTGGAGAAAGTGTTAACATGTCTACATGAGCCTGTAACATACATTGCTAACTTTTTCATTCATTTATTTGAGAGAGAGAGAGAGAGAGAGAGAGAGAGAGAGAGAGAGAGAGAGAGAGAGAGAGAGAGAGAATGGACATGTCAGAGCCTCCTGCCACTGCAAACAAAATCCAGACACGTGAGCCACTTTGTGGATCTGGCTTTACATGGGTACTGGAGAATCAAACTCAGACCATCAGGTTAAAGTACTTTAACCGCTGAGCCATCTCCCAGCCCCCTGTAACATACATTTTTAAAGGAAGTTTTTTTGTGGCTACATTGCAGTGGTCCATACCTGTAACCTCAGCACTTGGGAGGCTAAAGCAGAAAGATTGCAAGTTTGAAGCCAGCCTGGGCTCCACAGTGAGTTCCAGAAAAAGAAATTGTCCTAGAAAAAGAAAAGACTAAAGTGACTAAATTGGCAGATTTTAGTTTTTGAAACAATTCATTCTGTGACTTCTTTTATTAGCAAATAAAAAGAAACATTGATGGAAAGCATGCCCGACTTTGCCAGACTCTCAACGAGGGCAAACGGCTGGTGGCCTCCGTGAGCTGTCCAGAGCTAGAGGGCCAGATTGCGAAGTTGGAAGAGCAGTGGTTGTCCCTCAACAAGAAAATTGATCATGAACTTCACAGGCTGCAGACGCTTCTGAAGCATCTAATTAGGTATGTTTCCCTAGAGTTGATCAATGTCAAACCTCACCCTAGAGAAAGACTCCAGAATGATTCCTCATGGAATCACATGGTCCCCATGTGGATCATCGAATGCACGTAGGTCCCTTTCTGGTACTGGTCTCAGAGGATCTTGGTTTGCTAGTCTCGTATGTTACCTTTATACCATGATGTTGCAATTTTCCTACCCTCTTCCTAAAATCTAAAAGTTTTAAAAATTCTTAATGATTTTAGCTGACTGATGCTTTGAAAAGGGCTTCTGGGTTCTTCAGAAGATTTGTTCTGCTGAGTTGGTGTAACCTTGAACTATTTAAGGATTGTGGAAAATATAGATTAGTTAAGCCCCATTCACATCCCTGCCTCTGACCTAAACAAGTTTAAAAGTTATAGGGCTAGCATTTAGATAGTGGATATGTTCATCATATAAGATAATTTGTTAGCATCCAGCAGATAGCACTCTGCTGTTATACAATTTATGTAAATGCTAGTCATTTTTTCTAGAAACAAATTGATAGAAAATATTTGATAGAAAAAAATAATCTGACTCTTGGCTAAGGTTTTGTGTAGTTGTAATGAAAAATTTCAGTATTTTATTTTTACTATCTGCAAGGAGTGAGAGAGAATGGGCACACCAGGGACTCTTGCCACTGCAAATCAACTCTAGCTATGTGTACCACTTTGTGCATCTGCACTGTGTGGATACTGGGGAATTGAAACTTGGTCCATCAGACTTTTCAAGCAAACACCTTGAACCACTAAGCTGTCTTTCCAGCCCCAAAGTGTAAAATTCTAAAAGCACATTTTATGCTTTAAAATGCCTCTTTGTTTTTGATTATCTCTAATGGAGAGAGTTCTAAAAAGTGACAATACTGGGGCATGGGATTAAACACAATAGAATACTGATCAACGCATGAGTTTCTACATAATAACACCAATCAGGAAAATATACAATAATATAAAATTACACACTGGTGTACATGTCATCCTGAGAGCACATTTCTAATTTCCTTTCTCTTGCACTTTGCTCCTGCTAGTTATAACAGAGATTCGGAGGAGTTAACCAAGTGGTTGGAATCGTCTCAGCATACTTTGAATTACTGGAAAGAACAGTCCCTCAACGTATCTCAGGACCTGGATACAATCAGAAGCAATATAAACAAGTTTTTTGTAAGTTGCAAAATAGAATATGCTAAGAAAATTATTGGTCAAATATAAGTATCAAGAGAAAAGTGTCAGGGTGCTGTGACAGGTTCTATCTCATTTGTGGGTAAAGGGTAAGACTTGGGCAAATTACCCACGGGGTCCTTCCAACAGAACTATTTGCTTATACTATCATTGATCCTGTAGTGTGTATGTAAGTTCAAAACTTGCTTTGACATAGGGCATATTTTCTAGTGAAACAATGAAAATAGCCACTCCCAAAATGACCTCATAGGAATATTAATTTATATAGTAAAGAAATGCGTGGTTTTAAATAATTGTCAACAGAATTTTCTTTATTCTATATTTTTATTTATTTGTGAGGATAGAGTGAGTTTGTATTGGCATGTCAGGGCTTCTTCCTCTGCAAATGAACTCCAGACACATGCATCGCTTTTTTTAAATTAAATATATTTTTATTTATAATTAGGTATATTGTAAGCAAATCTTGTGATAGTACCTCCACTTCCCTCCTCCCTGTCTCCATCTCACTGGGGACCCTCCTCAAGGGGCATACTAGATCAGTCCATGGGGTAGGGGGTTATGAATTGCACAAGAGGTAGCCATTTTTTTTCCTTCCCCGTTGTATGTTGTTGCTGAGGGGGCCATGTCTCTGGTATTCTCCCCCACCATGGCTCTTACAATCTTTCTGCCACCTCTTCTGCTCAGTTCCCTAGGTCACTTTTTGAATCTGGTTTTACATGGGTACTAGGGAGTTGAACATGGGCCAGCAAGCTTTGTAAGCAAGTACTTTTTAACCACTGAACCATCTTCCCAGCTCCAGAGTTTTCTAAAGTTTTTGTTCTATTGTGTTTTTTAAGCATTACTGTGTAATATAAAATAAAATTATAGTCTGGGGATATAGCTCAGTGGTAAGGCACTTGCCCAGGATGCATGTGGGCAGTGGATTCAATCCCTGGCAAAATAAAAAAATATATATTATTATTATTTTAAAATAAAAAATAAATATTATTATTTTAAAATAAAAAATAAAAATGCATGTATGTTAAAAGCACATATACCCAAAAAAAGCACATATGAAATTTTTTCCTCAGTTTTTTTCTCATTTTATGGTTACCAGTTTAGTATTAAAATATAGATTTTGTGGGGGGGGTGTGGGCTTAAGGCAAGGTTTCACTCTGGTCCAAGCTGATCTGAAACTCACTCTGTAGGCCTAGGCTGGCTTCTAACTCATAGCAATTCTCCTACCTCAGCCTCCCAATACTGGGATTAAAGGCATGCACTGTCACATCCAGAAAATACAGATATTTTTAAGTGTTCTTGAAAGAACCTATACATAGGAAAGAACTCAGACATTTTAATTAAAAGTTTGTTGTGGCTAGGAGATAGTTCTGTTGGTGGAGTATTTATCTAGCTTATGTGAGGTGCTGGGTTCCATCCTGAGCACCACCTAAGCCAGGTTTTTGTAGGATGTTCATGTAATCCCAGAACTCAGAACATGGAGGTAAGAAGATCAGAAGTTCAAAGTCATCCTCAGCTCCATAGAGAGTTCAAGGCCAACCTTGACTATATTAGGCCCTGTGTAAAAATAAATAACTAAAAATTTTGTTGTAAGTATGGACTTTGTGTTGGGGTTCATAGTTTCTTGTAAATCTGCTATTTTAATGACTTGTCTCTCTTTTTTTTTAAATATATATTTATTGTCCATAATGAGTTACATTATTTAGTGGGCAAACCATGCGTTGTTATCCCGAATTCCCCAATTCCCCCCCTCCCCATCCCTGATCAGTTGTATATCCTCCTCCGTGGGCTGTCTGTATTAGTCCTTTTAAAACTAAAAACCCATTAGTTTACACAGGACAAAAATTCCACCTATTTTGTTCACTTGTGTATATAAGAAGCCAGGCGTAGTACATGGCATTCAGTGGACAGAGAGAGAGAGAGAGAGAGAGAGAGAGAGAGGGAGAGAGGGAGAGAGGGAGAGAGGGAGAGAGAGAGAGAAAGAGCGCACTTGTGCCACGTGCACAGATTGTTTAGTTTTGCACTGACCTGTTGTTCTAACTATAGTTAAGTTTTAGATGTCTAATCTTGGGAATGGTTTCCCTTAGGCATTTTCCAAGGAAGTCGATGAGAAGTCCTCCCTGAAGTCTGCAGTTCTGAGCACTGGAAACCAGCTTCTGCACTTGAAAGAGGCAGATGCCGCCACGCTGAGAGCTTCCTTAGCACAGTTTGAACAGAAATGGACAATGCTCATAACTCAGCTTCCAGATATTCAAGACAAACTTCACCAGGTAAGTATTTAAAGACCCAGCGTTTGAATTAGCACCACTCATTAGCTCACAACTCCTTTACAATTATTTTTCTGACTCAGTAATTTTCTTTGACATTACCTATTTTCCTCAGTCATCACTGAATATAGGTCTTAATTACTGGACTCTTCTTCAATGAGATCTTTCTTATGAAAGAAATCGGGCTTAATTACATTATTTCTCAGTGTCTCTGTGCCACGTTGTTAGTTTCTGTGAAGGTCTTTATCATTGTTTGGGGGGTCACTTATTCTAAGCTTGAATCCTGGGTTTGTTTTTGTGGGTAACCTGCGTAATCATGTGGCAAGATCTTTTATCAAACCAGATACACTCTTTAGTGATGCCCTGATTCATTCGGTTAACTATAAGTAATTAAATGGAAATCATTTTGTCCTTGCAGCTTCAGATGGAGAAATTGCCATCCCGTGAAGCCATCACAGAAATGATTAGCTGGATGAACAGTGTGGAGCAGCGAGTGGCAGGTGAAGGCCCCGAGCACTCACCGAACTCTGTCTCCCAAGTGCAAAATCTTCCCTTGCTCAAGGTAGTTACACAAACAGTGCTGAAATCTGATCACTAAATAACAAAGCCAATCACTTAGAGGGCAAAGGCTGAGCCAGGGCAAGGGGGATATAAATGAGACTGAATTTCGCAGATGGTTCTGGGAGTAGG
>PVHP010051904.1:0-10652 GCA_004024765.1 Zapus hudsonius
TTTTTTGTTTTTTGTTTTTTCGGTTTTTCAAGGTAGGGAAAAGCGCATTCTCCACCAGCTTCTTGTACAGCCTGGAAAACATGCCGACTTGCATCTCCCCTAGCCTTCCCTGGGGTTTTTAGACAGCATTTGAGCTTTAAATGTTCTCTGGACATGTCCTCTTGGCCTTCATACTGGGAGGGAAACTGAGGCACCGAGGGATGCCTTAAAGGTTCAAGCCAGGCATGATGGCTCACTCCTCCAATGCCAGCACCCTGATATAAGACAAGGACTTCCATGAGTTCAAGGCCATCCCGAGCTACAGAGTAAGTTCTAGGTCAGCCTGGGCTCCAAACTGACAACTTCTGACATGCGCCAAGTCGTCTCATCCTCAGGCCACACTACTGAATATGCTTTCAATCCCTAATGTGGAGGCAAGGGTGCAGAGAAGACGAGGCTCCCGGAAAAGAAGAGGACCTGCCAGGAAAATGGCCTCACAGGACCGGATGCCACATGTATGAGATTGGGCACAGAATATACAAAACAAGGTCACAGCCCAGCACATGCAAATAGGATGGAAATACGCATGATGTGGTCAGCTTGTCTAACTTTCAGCATTCTGACGCTGTGCTGATCCTTTGGACAAGTGGGGACTATCGACTATGCTTGAGGAGGAGGAGGAGGTCCAGCAGAGCCTCAGGGAGCACCTCCAGGGAGCACCTGGCTCTGCACACTCAGTTCGAGCTCCTTGTGACTGAGTGCTTTCCCTGGAACCCCAGGAGGATGCTGGCCTGGAGTCATTTCTAAGGGCAGCACTACCCTTTCCTTCCTCTTGGGGGCGCTGACAGCCTAAGCAAAGCCCCAGAAGCAGGAAGCTGACCTTCCAGGCTCTTTCTGGCCCCTCCAGTGCATGGCCACCTGTCTCTTGGGTGAATCTGGAAAAAGCATCTAGAGACTAGCTGAAGGGCAGTCCAGCTCTTCTGTCCTTGATACAGTCACAAAAGACAAGACAGCTTACAGATAGACAAGACCCCAATAGACAAGACAAGACCCCAAGAGACAGGACAAGACCTCAAGACTCAGAAGAACACAACCATCAGTTTTCTTTCTGATCAGTGGCTCTAGTCCAAGGCTCTGCAGCCCTCCTTTTGGCCCCCTGGAAAGGAGTTTACACTTCGGTGTTTCCAAGGGCTTCAGGGGGCTGTAGGACCCAGGAGTGACGGCTCCCCCAGGGTAGTCTAAGAAGTATAAACACAAAACAACAACGGAATAGACACAAAACAATAAGACAAAGGCATGTGGCTACACTGAACTGAAATGGACAGACCAGGGGTTGGGGGACATCTCACCACTGCCTGGGATTCTGGATGTAGTGTTGTGTCCAGCCTTCCTTTAAATCTCCCTTACCTCTAGAGGGTTTTCAGAGAGACCAGATGACTCTCTCTCTCTCTCTCTCCTCTGACAGTGTTGTTCTCTGTTCACCCAGCACCATTCACAGGCCTCCAGAGAAATCCCTGAGGCTGAGGAACATCTCTTACCCTCTAGGGGCTTTAGCCCTGCCAGAGTGTGGGGTCCAAGACAGCAAGATTCAGGCAGTGGGGGATGGTAGAAAAAAATGGGCCCTCCATGAACGTTATGGATAAACTGAGGCATGGCCACCCAATAAAGTTAAAAGGAGAGTCTTTATTAAGCTGGCCAGCAAATGTCCTTTGTTAGAAATCTGAGCAAGGAGCAGTGTCACTGCCTTCTGTAATGGTTTATAAAGGCAAAACCCACAAAGACCACCTCTTAGTATTAAGACAATGTCTTATTAGTATTAGGCAAGCAGATTTCAGAAGCAGAACTTCGTCATTAGCTAATATGAGTCAACACCAGGTACAAAATTAGATTAAGACATTTGAGTTACCAGAAAATGCCCCATTCCCAATTCTCTTATAGTTCAGTCAGAGGGGCAACTTCCTTTCTAGTAAAGCATTCTCTAACAGCTAAACAGTTCCTGGCAAAACACCATAACAGAGGGGAGACTCTGCAGCTCGTTCTGGATCAGCATGACCGGTCACAAGCACCTGTTTCCCCATATCCTGGTTTCTAGTCTCTCCCAACTACTAACCCATCTCGATTTCATGTTTACGTCAGCCACGAACTTTTCAACTCCTTGCTAAAGAAAAGCTCTTGCCCTATGAAGGGGAAGCCTCTGCCACAAGATGGCAGAACTATGGTCAACCCATCTCACTATGACGCAGAACAGGATCTTGGGCAGGAAGAGCAACAGGTACCGTTCTTCCAGTGTGAGAGCCAGAGGCCAAGCTACTTGGCATTCCTCAGCACATGATTTTTTTCCCCCAATATGTAACACTTCCTGTAGGATCCTCACCCTACACTAGTAACCAAGAATATGGATGTTGTCTTGACAAATGTGCTCCATTTCCCTCGGTTCCCATTTTCCCAGAGTGAACACTGAGACCCTGCTCATCCCTCCCCAGCCCTGCCTACCAGGGAGGTGTCTTTAATGCCCCTTCTTTTGTTCCACCTGCCCCTCCTTCGGTGGGGTTCAGCCCACCCCCAAGTACATAGTTTGTCAGAGAAGTGTCACTGACAAGATATTCATGAGGAGCTGAGTTGACCACGACACAGTGAGCATCAGCTAAGCAGGAGTGTAGAGAGAGGCAGCTGTGGGGAACAGAGTGGAGACAGGCTGTGGAGAGACAGGCCAGGCCTGATTAACTAGGGAACTTGGCAAGCCGGTGCTGAGCCTGGGCCAGCCTCGACAGCCTCTTCTTCAGGAACTTCCGTCTGTCCCTGGTGTCGCTGCGCTCCTCCAGGAGCCTGATGTAGGAGTCCTTGTCCTGCAGCAGCTGAAGCATGCCTCTCTCCAGCCGATCCCCGAATGTCTGCAGGACGAAGTACTGGATGATCAAGGGGATCTGCCTCGCAAGGCTCCTTTGGGCCTCCTGGAAGGAAAGGACAGGTCACCGAGAGCTTGGGAGGAACAGGGGTCTGTAGACCTGGAAGTTGCTCTGGACACTTCCAAGTCTCAGAGGCTCTGCCTGGGCTGGGCCCGCTGACCCAGGTGACTGGACATTTTGCACCATCTGAGCAAGTGTCAGGAGCTGGCTTCCAACTAGTGAGCGTCATGGCACCCCGACACTGTGGAGACTGCACGTAACAGAGACGCAAACTGAGGGTCAGAGAGGCTGGCATGCGACCAGCCACACATGTCAGAGGTCAGTGGCCCTAAGCCACTGTCTCTGAGGTGGAACCCCCTCCTGGAAGCTCCCCCGGGGCTGAAGGCTGGAGCTGCTGACAACACCTTAGAGACCCAGCACCTCCATAGAGAGGCACCTGGAGGACAGGAAATGGCCGAGGTTCCCAGTTCTGAGAGGGTCACATATTCACCTCGTAGTAGGTGGTTAGATGTTGGAGCATTTCAGATATTGAAGGATCCTTTGAAGAAGGGGCAAAAATAACTACAAATGCTTTTTTCTTCTCTTCCTCCACTTCCTTCTCTCTGACCTTCTGCAAGGCTTTCCTGTAAACTTGGTCCTGGCAGTAGACGATCTGCTCCATCTGGAAGTGAAGTCGGATCGACCTCTCCGCCTCCCTTTCTTGGTCTAATCGAATGTCTTCAATTTTGGACTGCGTGGAAAGACAAACACCCATTCAAGGAAAGGCGTGCGCTGTGGAGTGAGAACGCAGGACACCTGATCCCTCCACGGGCAGCTGCACCCACTTTCAGCTCACCAATTTGGGGTCCTCCCCCAGCTGAGTTGGGGGACCCAGGGAAGGCTAAGCCAGGTGCACATAGACCTCCACTGTGATGGCTCATTTTCAGTGTCTACCACAGGGCATCTAGAATGGCCTAGAAGGCTGACCTCTGGATTTCTGGGAGGGTGTTTCCAGAGAGATCTAACTGAAGACAGAAGACCCGCTCTGAATGTGGGCGGCACTATCTATGGATCCAGAAAACAAATGGTGGACTGTGAACTGAGTACCAGGACTCATCACTCTCTTCTTCCTGGCTGCATCTGCCCTTCGTGAAGTCGTTTGCATCGGGTATTTGGATATAGAAACAGAAAAGTCACTTACGTGCCTGCCAAGGGCCAAAGTGAACTCTTTGTCAGCCGAGATGGGGTGCCCCTCTTTAGGGGCTTCGACACGTGTGCTGAGGGAGTGGCCCCCACGAGAGAGTGCGAAGGGACCAGAAGGGCACACACTACATGTATCACCTCCTGGACGTTTGGACAGCTGCAGGGGACAGCCTTCTCTCAGACCACATCCTGACCTGGCCCTCATAGGTCACTATGGGATGCTCAGCGCTCGGTGTGTCCTGAACTAGTCCTCCTCGTTCATTACACCTTCCAGCGAGGCCTTGCTCCTCATCACTTATTCTTCTAGGGACACGTGCCTGGGAGGTCACCCAGCAGTGGCCTCAGGCTGGACAAAGGCAGCACTGCTCCCTTCTGAGGTGGTTTCCAGCTTCCTTGTGGAGTGTCGTGGGTGGGCTCCTTCCTCCACATGGGACCATATTCCTCCTGACTCTCTACCTATGATTTCAACACTCCCAGCCTCCCACCCCTTTTCTTTGTTTGTTTGTTTGTTTGGTGTTTTGAGGTAGGGTCTCACTCTAGCCCAGGCTGACCTGGAATTCATTCTGTAGTCTCAGGGTGGCCTCGAACTCACAGTGATCCTCCTACCTCTGCCTCCCGAGTGCTGGGATTAAAGGCATGTGCCACCATGCCTGGCTTCCCTTTTCTTTTCTTATAGAAATATTTTAATTTATTTACTTGGGAGAGTGTTTTGGCATGCCAAGGCCTCTTGCGTCTACAAATGAACTCCAGACACACGCAGCACATTGTGCATCTCTCCTTACATGGGTCCTGGGAATTGAATTCAGGGCCACAAGCTTTGCAAGCAGTGCCTTTACCCACTGAGCCAGCCCCAAGCCCCCCTTTGCTTCTTCTAGACAGGCAGCTCTGGGGACGCCATGAAGAAGATTCAAGTGTGACTTATGGCTTCTCCAAATATACACGAGCAAGTTGCAATGGTCTCAGCTCAAGAAATATGCGAACTATGGTCACACTTATTTATTATTCATTAATTAAAACAACACGGTTTGTTTTTTACCTTGGCAGCTCCGTGGAGGTTAAAAAGCTCGTGGAAATTGTTTAATGAAGCATCTGTGAAGGCAAGTCGTACCATGTCTGATCAAACAAAGACAAGAAATTCAATGTCAATGAGATTTTTCTATGAACAGATTGCAAAAGAAGAAAAGGACGAGGAAGGAGGAGGAGGAGGAAGAAGAGGAGAAATTGACAAGAAACCAAGGTTTGCCTCTTGCTGCCTCTCCTGTCTCCCCCTACCTGAAGAGGAAGGTGCATTCTGAGACTTAAGAACTCTCTATTAGAATGTTAAACCCTGGGCTGGGCGTGGTGGCGCATGCCTTTAATCCCAGCACTCAGGAGGCAGAGGTAGGAGGCCACCCTGAGACTACATAGTGAATTCCAGGTCAGCCTGGACTAGAGCGAGACCCTACCTCGAAAAACCAAAAAAAAATAATAATAATAATAATAATAATAATAATTTTAAACCCTCAACTTCTCCTGACATACAACTACTTCATATTCACACTGTGTAGCCTAAATGAAAAAATAAAAATAGTTCAGAGAATGGAAATTCCAATAAATAAATAAATACCTTAGTACCTTATCTAAATCATGCCCAAAATCTATCCATGGTACCTAGGTGTCCAATTATCTATTTGAAATGAAATTTAAGAGTCATTTATTTAAATTTCCTTTACTGCTTTTCAAAAATATTTATTTATATATTTGACAGAAAGAGAGAGAGGGAGAGAGAGACAAATAAAGAATGGGCGTACCAGGGCCTCTAGCCACTGCAAACGAACTCCAGACACATGCATCATCTTGTGCATCTGGCTTTAAATGGATACTGGGGAATCAAACCTGAGTCCTTAGGCTTTGCAGGCAAGCACCTTAACCACTGAGCTATCTCTCCAGGCCCTAAATTCCCTTTACTTCTGAAAATCTACTTCCAGCTGTGCATGTTGTCGTAATCAAGATGGAGTTGCCTGTGTCAGCCTCAATAAATAAACAAGTCTGTAGAACCTGGAAGCCATGAAGGACAGGTCTCAGACATGACCGCACAGTCTGGCAAGTCCTCGGCAGCTATAGCGAGCACCCTGCAAGGCCATCTGTGGGGTCTGCCTGTTGAGCTACTCAGATGGGCAGACATGTGAAGGACCTAAATCCACATTGATCCATCTCACTTTTGCCTTTGAACACTTGCCTCAGTATCCTTAAATATTTCCACTATGGTGTAAGAGCTATTGTTTTATCCAAAATAAAATTTTCCTTTGAGAAAAAGATCAAATTGTTATTTACATTGAAAACAATCAACTTCATCCTAAAATATTATCCTAGTTGAATGGGCCATGTCTTTCTGCCTGCAGATCACTTCTTTCTGCCCCAGTTACTTGTCCTCAAACAAGGTGATTGTAAAAGTCAGTGTGTGACATTCTGCTAGAAGGTAAAGCTTATTGGCAATGCACCTGCTGATGGGCCAGCAAAAGGCTATCCCCACCCCCTTCCCAGCCTGCTGGATCTGACATCATCACTATTCCGAATATGGGGTGGTGGAAGTCTGAGAGAGGAGGCTAGTCACAGGGAGAATTCACCAGAGATGAGATTCTATTCTGACTGGAAGCCCAGGGGGTGATGTTCTCCCAGAGGGGAGGGTTGAGGAGCCTCTTCTTTGGGACCATCACGGGGCACCAGGAGCACCTCAGAAAGCACCAGGCACTCCCAAGGAGTGGTGAGTAGGCACCTGGACCCCAACCTTGCTTCTCGGAATCTCAATAACTATGGCATGCTGGGAATGGGAGGGGCCAATAGCATCAAAGCAGAAGGGATGGCTACAGGAAGAGAACTGGGTGCTCCTGAGGCACCCCCAGCAGGGGAGGAACCCTGCCTTGTTCCATGGAGGTGACACTGGGTGGCCCCCAGAAGCTCTAGGATGGGCCAGTCATCATAGAGGAAAAGCCAGGGTAGAGGCTGGGGACTGGCATCCTCACTATGACAACTCCAGAGAGGGAAGCAGGTCGGGAAGGGAGTCCCTCAGTGAAACTCCCAGAAGCAGAGCCATGTGGATTTAGAGAGGAGTGCAGAGAACTTCTGAGTCAGGTATCCTAGTTTGAGCCAGGAGGGAAGAGCACCCCTGCTCCACAGTGACAGACGCTCCTGTACCTTCTGGAATATCCTCATGATGCACAGCGTCAGCAAAACCCTGCCCGGAGTCCTGAGAAATTACAAAACCGGAAGGGATGGAGGGACAGAAAACCCAGATTGACAGAGGGTCAGCCAGGAGGCCCGAAGACCCCAACTGTACGTGTGTGCACTTGGGAGAATCTTCAGAGACTTAATCCATGGGGTCTCTACCAAGTCCGTGATGTCAAGAGAGCAGAACACTGACAAGGCTTTGAGGTTCTCAGCAGGGGACAGAAGGGATCTGCCCTGAGCCCAGAGGGGACAAAGCTTCTCTCTAGACACAGGGAGAGAAGGGGAAGGCTCCTACTGACCCTGGGCAGTGGCCAAGGGCAGGCATCATCATGCATGAGGGACTCAGGGGCCATTCTCTAATGGCAACAGCTCAGTCCAGGAGGCAGTGCCTCTGTCCTCTGGTGGCAGACCCTGATGGCCTCAGTGTCACAACAGAGGTCACTTCATGAGACCAAGGTGGGGGGGCACCCCTGAGGTCAGCGCTGGCATCGCTGCCAGCTCTCCCTGAGCAAAGGCCGGCACTCACCAGTGACTCTATGCAGCATGTCCACAGCTGGCTGTTCTAGGGATCCGATTTGCTTTTTTATGATCATCTCAAATGTCATGTAATTCACAAATCCCGGCAGTTCCCGGCCACGATACTGATTTTCAAATTTTGTGACTTCTTGATTCAAAATACCATGACCTACAGTAGGACAGAACAAGCCTAGATTGTTTTGCCTGAACAATCTTGCAGAGCTTTCTAAACAACACCATTACGATGAGTGTACAGATAAGATGAAATTCCATACATCTTGATCTGAACATTGAAAAATACTCCAGATTGTTTTAAAATGCACAGTCTTTGGGTCACTTGGCTCAGTCAAGGCCAATGGCTACTGCAAAGCCAGACACTGGCTAGAATCCAGCAGGTGCAGAAAGAAGAGGAAGACATGGGCTCAAAATGAACTTGTGGCGAGAGTTTATGAATCCCATGTATTTGGCCAAATAACCAGGACGGTCAGGGTGCCCACGGCTCATCCAGACCCTGAGGCTCCAAGATGTCATGTGCTCCTGAGCTGGCAGAAGGAGAAAGTCCTTCTAGAGTGGGAATGAACTATAAGAACTGTGGAAACGAACTATGGGAAACTGTGAGAATACTTCCTATTTCTTACAAATAACTTCTGAGAATATTGCTGTGAGGTGCTTTTTCTGCTAAGTTCCGGTCTTGTATCTTGCCCTGAAATTGATCTTACATGCAAGCACCACATTACGTAAAGTAATGTAATCAACTGGGCTTCCTCTGCCTTAATTTACCTTTGCCCTGATCATCACAAATGACCAATGTTGACAAGAAATGCTAAGACAGACCGACTGAACTTGAGGCATGCCCTTTGCCCAGATTCCTCAGTGGCTGGTGGAATTCCTGATCCTTGGACAACAACCCAGGTGAACTCAGACAGAGAGAAGCCTCGCGGTGTTTATCCACCTTGGCTGCCGGCCACACCAAGACTGGCTCTGCTTTTCAGCTTTTAGGAGTCCTACTTTTGCTTCTTTCCAGGTGTCTTTCTGGGGACGCTGAATTTCAGCTCCCTCTGTGTAGGCCTACAGGGGGAAGTGCTGGGACACATGGCCAAAGAAACAGAGGCCCAAGAAAGCCAATTCACATCCTCTTGAATGAGGCCCAGTGAGATGTCACCATCTTGGAAGCAGAAACTGATCCCTCACCAGACAAAGAACCTGCTGGTACCTTGACCTTGGACTTCCCAACAACAGGAACTGTGAGCAATGAATTTCTACTGTTTATTAAAAGCCCACTCGAAGGAATCTAAGTTTGAGTGTAGCAGCCCAAACTGACTGCACTACTCACCTTGTTCGAAGTGTTTCTGGAGGGTATCATTCCACAGCAGAAACTCATGTCGCAGATTGGTAAACAGACGCTTGTGTCCCTCTGACACATTTTCCTGTGCTTGCACTAAAGCAGAGATGTCCTTATTGAATGCATTGATTTTCTGTGGAAAAGGAAAAGGAAATACTTCACACATAAGGTTCAAGATGGTTGACAGAAAAGTATGCACTGGGAGGGGGTGGGGTTCAGTGAACCATTCTTCATCTCAGGCCTTGTGGAATAATGAGGAACAGATCCTTTGGCATCATGAATGCTCCCTCCCCTGACCACCTTTGGGATCCAATGGAAGAGCTCCTTGGTCAGAGTGGATAAAATGAGCAGAGCCTCCCTCCCTGCTAGGTGCATTCTGCACACAGCTTGTGTCTCAGCCCCGATCCTTTGGGTAAACCTTGAAGGGACGAGGACAGAGGAGTGCCTGGCAGAGATCCCTGTGAACACAGTGATGTTGGATCATCCCACCCAGGAGCAGAGGGAATGCCCACCTCTATTAGAAAGAATTTTCTCTGATTATCATCTTGTGGTATGTCCATGCCATACTTCTGCAGCTCCACGCTTGCATCCTGGTGTTTCTGCTTTATTTGATTTTCCAGTTGGGGGAGAGATTTCTTAAATAGAAAGAGATGGATGAGACACAGAAATCTGGACTGGGCATGAGTTCACTTTGCAGAGATGCTAAGACACATATGTGAAGATTTCCTTGGTGTAGAGCAGAGCTTTAGGGGCATTCTCTCCACTCACGTCTGCCCATGCTTCTGCCCCTGGAATAACCCCATGAACCTGCCCACTGTATATGGTTCCTGCCTTGAAAAACCACTGTATATAGTTCCTTCTATCAATGTGTATGAACTCTGCAGAGAGTTCCCACGGATTCACTGGTCTAATAAGTTCTGAAATAGAGCCGGCTAGAACAATCTGAGAATCTGCACACCTGGGTTATCTACAGATAGAAAGCCACCTGAGGCTCCTGCTTCTAGCCAGGGTCCCTGAGAGTGTTGGCTATACCCATGCTAGCTTGTGAAGGGTCACTCCTCTCTCTATCTCAAGGTGGCCCAGTGAGGGTCACCCTCAAGATCACAGTGCCCTGACATCTCACTGCTCACAACCTGGATCCTGAGGTTTGGGGAGAAACATGGTCCCAGAGCACAGAGGGAAAAGATGGCCACCGAGGCTGCCCAAGACCCTATTCTCAAAAATGTCTGCTACCCAAATGCATGCATTTGCTAAAGGTCCTCAACATCCCAGCAGAAAACTAAGGTAGTATGGGCTGGATATTCTAGCAAAACCGAGAGAAGTGAACAGCATGTCTCTTCTCAGAGCCTGTCATGCACCTGGCTACCACAATCACCCACAGGTGCACAGCCAGCAGTGGTGGCTCACAGCCATGTCACACACACTGAGAATGTCAGCAGCAGAAAGCCAACACCAAGGCTTCTGAAGCTGAAGCTGTGTCCCAGACACAGCCTAAGACTCCAAAGAAGCCTTGAAAAACT
>PVHP010051905.1:0-11276 GCA_004024765.1 Zapus hudsonius
AAAAAAAAAAAAAGCCAGGTGTGGTACACACCTTTAATACCAGCACTTGGGAGGCAGAGGTAGGAGGATTACCATGAGTTCAAGGCCACCCTGAAACTACATAGTGAATTCCAGGTCAGCCTGGACTAGAGCAAGACCCTACCTAGAAAAAACAAACAACAACAAAAAAAACCAACAAAGCTATGTGTAGTGGCTCATGCCTATAATCCCAGCATTTGGGAGGCTGAGGTAGGAGTTTGAGGTCAGGCTAAAGCTGCAGACTTCCAGAGCGGCTAGAATGAAGCCCTGCCTCAAAACAACAACAAAAAGAAACCAAAATGTAGATGGGGCACATTCTATCAAACTTGACAAACACAAAGTTTTGCTATCTTTTGACTTCTAAGTATACTTTATTAGTGGTCCTGTCATACTGAAAATACTTCCCTCAGTTTGTCTTTTAGCTTGGTTTATGGTACTTAACACCTAGAACTCTTCTTTTATGATTTCCCATATATTTTTATGCTGCAGGCATTTTTTTCACCTTTAATCCCAGTATTCTGGAGGCTGAAGCAGAAGGATCACCATGAGTTCAAGGCCAAGGCCAGTCTGGACTAGAGAGACCCTACTGTAGGGAGGGGGGAAGGGTGGAAGTTTCAAAAAAAATAAAAACCAAAACAAACCCAAAAGCTGGGAAGAAGGCTCAGCAGGAAAGAGCTCTTGCTGCACAATCATGAGGGCCCGATTGGCCCTGAGTTTGATTCCTCAACACCACCTCGACGCCCATGTAAACAGCTGGGCAGGGGAAGCAGAGACTGAAGAATCCCTGGGGCTCACTGGTCAGGCAGTCTGACCAGTATCAGCAGCTCCAAGTCAAGTGAGAGACCCTGTCTCAAGGAAACAAAAGAGGACAGCTATAGAGGGCACACGGGTTCTCTTTGCTCTGTAAGTACACACAGCACATGCATCTGCACACACACAAAATGTTTCTCTTTTGTCCAAATGAAATTTTTTTGTTTTATTCCTATGTAAGATGTAAAATGGAGAGGGAAAGGGAGAAAGGAGGGGAGAAAGGGCACACCAGGGTTTCCTGCAGCTGCAAACAAACTCCAGACACATGTGCTACTTTGCATCTGGCTTTACGTGAGTACTAGGAAATCAAACTCAGGCTTTGCAGCAATCATCTTTAACCACTGAGCCATCTCTCTAGTCTCTGGAATTTATTTTTTTTAATAAGATAAAAAAAAAAGATAGCTCTAAATTCTAGCTTACAATGGCTAATATGGCCAGTCCAGCATTATGGTTAATCTATTACAGAAAACATACCAACTATCCAGTTAATATATTCCAGCCCAGAAAAAGCTCCAAAAGAAAAAGGACTTTGGTCCACACTATTCCATATATAAAACTAGAATCAATGCTTCTCCCCATACCTCCTAAATACCTTCTGTCCTTTAGGTCGGAGGACTCATCTGGACCTACCAGCACATACTTTTTTTTTTTTTAATTAGTGATTGTACTATAATGTACTGCCAGGTCTATATGATAACTTCTTGCTACAGACACAAGCAGAAAGGAAATCCAGAACACTTAATTTACTAAGCTAAAAGGCTCAAGATCAGAAGGAAACTTTTGTGTGGGTGCATGCACAGGCATGTATGGAGGCCAAAGATCACACAGGATGTCTTCCTTAATCCTTCTCCACCTTATTTTCTGAGGCAGGGTAGCTCACCTATTCAGCTACTCTAAACTAGCCAGCAAGCCCTAGGATTGTCTGTCTTTAGCCCCCCACCCCCCTACCAAAATTACAAGTGCGAACCACATCTCAAATTTTACATGGGTACTAGGGATCTGAACTTGGGTCCTCATTGCTTGCACAGTAAGCACTTTACTCACGGAGCCATTTCCTCAGTCCCAAAAGGAAATTTACTAAAGCATCACACCCTAAGAAACAAGAACCAGATTAAATTTCCAAAGAGGAAACCATCTTCTACTTCCCATGTACTCCAAGACCTATGCTTTGAATCCCAGTTGTCATTGATTAGCTTGCTATCTTAGAACACTGATTAAGTGTTCTACACATGATTAGCACAGTTTGCAGCTATTGCATAGGTTCAGGAACTGTATGGAGTACCTGGCATACAGTAAATCTGCACTTAAATATACATGACATTCTCTCTACTACTGCCACCAATAAAATTACTATCCTTCCCAAACGCTTCCCTTTATTCACCCACTTTTTTTCCCAAGACAGAATTTGTCAGAAACACAGTGGCTAGATGCTGTACTCTGTGCAGTTCAAATGCTTAAGTTCTCCCTGCTCAACCCTCTCAACTGAGGAATGTCCAATGGCTGGATTTGTGCAGCTGCCTCCTTCCTGATCACTTGTTCTTCAATAGTCCCAAGTAACTTCACCCAGTTTGCTACCTCCTGTCTTGCCTTTAAACTTATGTCTCCTCTCTGGAGCTCCTAACAATTAGAAGTCATGCAAGGCTCAGCCTTCTGGTTTTTTTATGCCCATCCTCCATGGAAATTTCCCAAGGAGGGAGCAAGTTTTAAGTCTTTTCCTTTCTCTCCATCAGTTATAGCCTACTGCCCAACTCTCACTGCAGAAGACACTAGAAACAGAACATCTACCTACAACCTCTCAATTTATTCAGGACACCCAAAGCCTATAAAAGTCTTATAAGTACTTTTCTTCCCACCCCATGGAAATAATAGCAGGTAAAATTTAGTACATAGCAGTTAGTACTTTATAGCCAGTGGCATATATTAGGCACCTTTTTATAGAGAAAACAGGATGGGTAGTGATAGTAGTTATATAAATTACCTTAGATCACAAAACTCAAGCAGTATAAAGTAGAATCCTAGCCACTAGTGTGTGTTTAAGAGAGAACTGAGAGAAAGTAATTCTCCAGTCTCAAAAGGAAGTGCTGATACTGCACTATTACCAACCTCAACATACTGTCAAGATCTGGTGTTAAGTCACTAAACACTTAGTTAACTAAGAATATCTTTCCCAGGAAATAAGTCAGCAATCATCCCTTTCCTTCCCTTTGCTGAAGGCACAAAAGGAACAAATACCCAACTCTATACTCTCCATTTTACTTTCTCAAACTGCCTACTCCTAAGAGCAGTGTGTTGTATAAAGGACTCTTTGGGCGTATTTCTGTCAAGTTTATGAAAATCTACCATGTGCCAGACAGCCTGCTAGGTAATGCAGACATGACAGTGGGCAAATTTAATAGTGTTCTTGAGCCACAAATTTCCTGCCGCTCCCAATTCTCACCTACCCACAGCAGCCACAAGGCCTTTCTTTGATTCCAATACACCTTGGCTAAACAACTGGGACATGATACCATTGGGTCCAAGGGTGGGTCAGCTTGAAAAAACCTTTCTTCCAAACCAAGTCACCTCTCTCTAGTAAACTAAGGATCTAAAAAGCAAAAAATTTGATTCTCAAGTATATGTCAAAGACACCACCCGATGTCAACAACCCCTCATCAGTTTAAATCCAACTTCATTTTCCAGGCACAACCCAGTTGTCCAACCTGCTTGCTGTAAAATGCATGTTTGGACACACATTTTCTCGTGATTTGCTTAGGAGATAGCACAGTGCAGTTTAAAAATCTAAACCGGGTGTGGTAGCACATGCCTCTAATTCCAGCACTCAAGAGGCACAGGTAGGAGGGTCACCATGAGTTGGAAGACACCCTCAGACTACATAGTGAATTCCAGGTCAGCCTGAGCTAGAGTGAGATCCTACCTCCAAATACCTCCTACTCCCCCACCCCACCCCCCAAAAAATCTAAAGTCTGGTGGACTCTCCTTTAATCTCACAGGCTAAGGCAGAAGAGTGCCATGAGTTCATGGCAAGCCTGGGCAACAGAGTGAGGTTCAGGTCAGCTAGGGCTGGGCTAGAGTTAGATCCTGCCTCAAACAAACAAACCAACCTTAAAGGCAGCAAACTAGAAAAATTCTACCCCACTAAAATTCTGCCTGGTCGTTATAAAAAAAAAACGAGTCTCTCTTGGGCTGGTGAGATGGCTCAGCAGTTAAGGCACTTGCCTCCAGTGCCTAAGGACCCAGGTTCAATTCCCCAGTACCCACATAAGCCAGACCCACAAGGTGGTGGCCCTGGTGCTCTCCTTCTCTCTCTCCCTCTCTCTCTCTGTATCTCTCTGCTTGAAAATGGATAAATAAAAAATTTAAAAAACCATATAGATCGTTAAAAAAAAAAAACGAGTCTCAAACTCAGTCATATGGATTTGTTCTTCTCATCTATATTACCTGACCCCACCCTAAGAGTGGAGTTTAAGGGACTGCAGACATTCTCACTTGCCCACTTTTAAGGGTTTTTGTCTGTTTGGTTGGTTCAGTAGGGGACAGGTTCTTCCTTCGTCACCCAGGAAGATATGGGAGCTCCTGCCAGAGTCTCCCAAGGAGCCATGCTTGCGCCAGCATTTTCAAGTAAATGAACAGCCAATGTCTCGTTTCTTCTAGTTAATTTCCTACTTCCCTATACTACCCAAAAAGTCTGTTCTGGAGCCGGGCGTGGTGGCGCACGCCTTTAATCCCAGCACTCGGGAGGCAGAGGTAGGAGGATTGCTGTGAGTTCAAGGCCACCCTGAGACTACATAGTGAATTCCAGGTCAGCCTGGGCTAGAGCGAGACCCTACCTCGAAAAACTAAAGAAAAAAAAAAAAGTCTGTTCCACTTACCCTCCACTCCCACAACCACAATCCTAAGCATCCCATACAGCAGAGGTATCCATCCAAAGGTCAAGTTGTCATCTTATCCCTGCCCCGCCCCCCCTCCTTTCCTTGAGTCTAGCTGGAAAAAGGCCACACTACACCCTCCATTCATCTCGTTTTTCCTCCTTCAAAGGTCTTGGGTTACCTTTGCAAAGCTATTCCCAGAATGAGAAGAGCTCTATGAGTCTTGGCCAGACCATCACTGCCTCTGTGCCTTATCCACTGCTTCCCTCCTCCTAACCCAACACTCTGTATCTTAACTGCAGAGGTGCACTGCCGCTTTCTGCTCACCTATACGTTCCAAAGACAGAGATTAATATTACTTTTCTCGCCCTCCTTCCCCAAGTCTAGCCAAACTGCGCCTATGCGGCTCCTCGTGGACCAGCCTTAAAGCAAGCAGGAGGCGCCTAGAGTCGGGTGCCAGGGTTCCCCTCCGCCCGGGCGCGGCCTCTCCCGCCGAGGTCAGTGCCTGGCTGGGCCGGGGTCTCGCTTCCCCCACCCCGGGGCGCGCGCGGGCCGTCCTCTCACCCTGACCCCCCGGAGGCTCGCCGTGCGCCTGCGGCCCGGGGGCGCCACCGTCCAGGATGGCGAAGGCCTCGTCGTTCTCGATGCCCGCGATCTCGCTCTCCTGCTGCGCCAGGAAGGCCGCGGCCGGGTCTTCCTCGCCGGCGCCCGTCACCCCGTTGCCCAGCGCGGGGCCGCCGGCAGGGACGCCGAACGGGTCGAGCTCAGCCATGGCGGGCAAGTGAACGGCACCGACAGACACCTGAGGGGACAACCGACCGACAGACCGAAACCGCTACGGCA
Organism: Zapus hudsonius; assembly: GCA_004024765.1. Taxonomy (NCBI): domain Eukaryota; kingdom Metazoa; phylum Chordata; class Mammalia; order Rodentia; family Dipodidae; genus Zapus; species Zapus hudsonius. The sequence continues at coordinate 5,538 of PVHP010051905.1, forward strand.
GCCGGCGCTGCGCTGGCCGAGGACGAGCGGGAGGGAGAAGTGGGAAGCGGAAGTCTGCCTCTATATCCGGCTGGGTGGCGAGCCGGAGACAGGCTAGCCAATCAGAGGACAGCGGCTGCCCAATCGGCGGGCGGAGGGGCGGGGCGGAGCCCTGGAGACAACTCGTGACTCGGGAGGAGGGCGGGGCGCCGCGCCCGGAGGCGGAAGTGCCCCTGACGGAGCGCGGGGCTGCCCCGCTGTCAGTCGTTGACCCCGACGCCACCTGGGCGGGGACTGCCGGAGATTAACATCTCTCCAGGGATTATGGAGAACTCGGTTCTGCTGCAGGTACACACAGGCTTTACTGTGAGGTGGGCTGGAGAGCTGGCTCAGCGGTTAAGGTGCTTCCTTCCAAAGTCTAGTGGCACAGGTTTGATTCCTCGGTACCTGTCTGAAGCTCGTTTTCTCTGTCTCTCCCTGCTTGCAAATAAATTAAGCATTTAAAAAAATTTTTAAACCGGGCGTGGTGGCGCACGCCTTTAATCCCAGCACTCGGGAGGCAGAGGTAGGAGGATCACCTTGAGTTCAAGGCCACCCTGAGACTACATAGTGAATTCCAGGTCAGCCTGGACTAGAGAGAGACCCTACCTCGAAAAAAAAAAAATTTTTTTTTAAACATAAGTCATTCACCCAACCTTGATTATCTGCCTCCATGGAACCTAAGACGTAATAGATTTAATTTCCAATTTTTCTTCCCTTTTAAGTATTTTTATAAAAAGGCGATTTTAATAAAAATATTTTAATAATCTTATTTTACAAAGTTCTTTTGCAGCTAGCCCTTTTCAGGGCTAGATGAAAGTTTTTAGCACCGGAAAATTCCATAAGGATCACCTGCTTGTAAACAGGGAAACTGTGGTCCTGGTGTTAGGGAAGGTCCGAGGCCAAGAGGAAAATCGATTTCTTGGGTACTTTTCTGAAGGTACCAGGCACCAGCTCTATTTTTACAGGCTTTTCCCAGCTAAGGACAGCAGAAACTTTCCTTAGAGATAAAGTCCTTTCAGTATTTCTTTTAAATAAGGGACATGTTACTAACCCAGCTAGAACTAATAGAGTGAGCCTTGTTAATCATGCTTATACTGAGGAAGGGTGCTTCGCTCCTTCACCACCACCACCTTAAAAAGTAAAAAACAAAACAACAACACAAAAAAAATTTTTTTAAACCCACAACATCACCAAAATCAAATACAGGGCATCTATAGTTCCAATTGGGAGATTGAGGCGGAAGAATTGATTAAGCCCGGAAATTTGAGGCAGGCCTGGGTATCATATGGATACCTCCAACTCAAAAACCAACAACAACAAAAAAAAAACAAACAGGGTTGGGTGGGGAGGTGGCTCTGCCAGCAAGGTGACTGCAACACAAACCTAGGCCCCGAGTTCTGAATACAAATATGAATATGACAGCTCACACCTATAATCTCAGAGCTCAGGAGGTAGACAGGCCAAGCTGGGTAGCTAGGCTAGCTGAGTCAGTGAGCTCCCCTTTCTCAATAAATAAGGTGGAAAGCAACTGGATCTGGTCTCTACGTGCATGTACACACATACACATGCACCTGCACACGTGTGCACCCAGAGACTGGGGAGTTGGTTTAGCAGTTAACAACACTTGTTTACATGTACACCCACACACGAACACATAGCACACACACACACACCAAACAAAAGAAAGACAAAAACCCAAAACAAACTAAAAAAACAACCTACCACAGGTCAAAGATGCATCCAGGCATAGGATCAAGAACCATGTGTTGATGGGGCTGGAGAGATGGCTCAGCAGTTAAGGCACTTGCCTCCAGTGCCTAAGGCCCTGGGGTTTAATTCTCTCTCTCTCTCTCTTTATCTCTCTGCTTGAAAATGAATAAATAAAATATTTTAAAAAATAAAAGATTAAAAAAAGAAGAAGAACATGAATCAGTTCCATACAAACCCTCCTTCTGGCTCAGCATGGTGACGCACACCTTCAATCCTAGGCTGTGGTAGGAGGATCACTGTCAGAGGACGGCCTGAGACTACATAGTGTATTCCAGGTCAGCCAGGATAGAGTGAGATCCTACCTTGGGGAGGGGGGGAGTAAGAGAAAGAGAGAGAAACCCTCTTTCTGGCTAGCATTCTACAAGATATAATCACCAATAAAGGGGGACAGTCCAGACAGAAGGTGGAAAAAACCTTAAAACCATGGATTCTGGTAAATCCCAGGCCCAGAATTGGGTCACCTACCACACACCAACAATGAGCTGTTGGCCAGGGAGACCTATGAGGGCCCCAAAACAATGTAGGTCATTGACAAAATAAATACCTTCCCGAGATAAAAGGTAAGACCCTACTGCTGAAGACTCCACAGGCTGTGGTCACAGAGCATCTGAATACCATGCTGAAAGGGAAACTGGCTCCCTCCTCCCTCGTCGTGCTGGAAAGCCCTGTGGGAGCCCTTGGAGGAAACCGGTCACCAACAACATGAATAAACATGGGACTAAAAAATTAATCAGCCAGACAAGAAGTATACATTTGTGCAATTAGTGGCATGCAGCCTCTATGGGTAACCAACTGTTCTGTGATTGGACATGAGGCCCACTCAGCGGGAGAGAACTAATATCTAGCACCCAGTCATAATTCCATGGTCAGGACACTCATAGATTCAGAGAGAACCTCCCACTGCTCTCTGGAGAAGAAGAGGGAGCTTGCACACAAAAAAGTCTCTCAAGTAACCTGGCATGCCCCCTTTGTCCCAGCTGCTCTTATTCTTGGTTGGAGAATCTATTATATTTTACAGATGGCAGAGAAAATGGAGGAGAACCAGATCTATTGATAAGGAAAAAAAAAAAGCTGACTGTCCACCATGAAAGGTGCCACCTTTACCACATCTATCAGGGCCCAGGAGAAATTGCAGAGGAATACTGCTCTGCTAGTCTGACAGCCATTTCCTGGGTGATGGTGATAGACACAGTGAACAATCAAATCTCATCTAAGCAGATATCCAGAGGTTATAGAGAACTCAATACTAAGTCAGACTGCCAACAGACCCACTATGGCTCAGGGAATATTGTACAAGAGAGGGTGGAAAGATTGTAAGAGACATAGGGTGGGTAGGAATACCCTGAGGCATGGTTCCCCCACCCCGCCCCATCCTCCTCCTCAATATCCCACTGGGACTGACTGAAGCCTTCATGACCCCACAGTAAATACCATAACCCACTGAGGAGGACCCTCAGGGTAACAGGGGCAGGGTTGAGGGGATAAAAAATATAACCTGTTATATATAAAATAAAAATGCTAGGGCTGGAGAGATGGTTCAGCGGTTAAGGCACTTGCCTCCAGTGCCTAAGGCCCAGAGTTCAATTCCCCAGGACCCACATAAGCCAGAACCACAAGGCAGTGGCCCTGGTGCTCTCTCTCTGTCTCTCTCTGTCTCTGTCTCTGTCTCTCTCTCTGTCTCTCTCTCTCCCTCTGCTTGAAAATGAATAAACTATTAAAAAAGGAGTTAGAATCATGGTTAATTAAATTTAAATGAAAAAAAAATGCTAGATATGGTGCCACATGCCTGTAATCCCAGGTTTGGGGAAGCAGAGACAGGAGGATCCTTGGGGCTCACTGACCAGTTAATCTAGTCAAATTAGTGAATTCTTTTTTTAAAAAGTTTATATTTATTAGTTTATAAGCAGAGAGATGGAAAAGAGACAAAGAGAATGGGTGCATCAGGGCCTCTAGTCACTGCCAATAAACTCCAGATGCATTTGCCACTTTGTGCATCTGGCCCTATGTGGGCACTGGGGAATTGAACCAGGTTAATTAGGCTTTGAAGCCAAGCTCCTTAACTGCTGACCCAAATTGGAGAATTCTATGATGAGTAGAAATCCTATCTCAAAAAAAAAGGTGGGAGTCGGCAGACATGATGGTGCACACCTTTAATCCAGCACTTGGGAGGCAGAGGTAGGAGGATCACCATGAGTTTGAGGCCACCCTGAGACTTCATAGTGAATTCCAGACCAGTCTGGGCTAGAGTGAGACCCTACCTTGGAAAAAAAAAACCAAAACCAAGCAAATATATATAGTACTTAGGGACTGGGGGATGGCTCAGCAGGTAAAGTACTTGCCCTATGAGCATGAGGACCTGAGTTTGGATCTCAGTACCCATACAAAAATGCCAGGTATGGTAGTGCATGACTGTAATCTTAGTGCTGGGGACAAAGAGCAAAGGATAATCCCTAGGGTTTGCTCATTAGCCTATCTAGCCAAATCAATGAGCCACGTGTTAAGTGAGAAATCCTGACTCAAAAAATAAAGTGGATGGCTGGAGAGATGGTTCAGCAGTTAAGGCATTTTCCAGCAAAACAGAAGGATCAGAGTTTGATTCCCCAGTACCCATGTAAAGCCAAGATGCACAAGGTGGCACATATGTCTGGAGTTAGTTTGCAGTGGCTGGATGCCCTGGCACACATTCTTTCTCTCTATCCACCTCTTTCTCTCTCACTCTCTCTCACAAATAAATATTTTTTAAAAGTTAAAAAAAAACCTGCGCTAGAGCAAGAACCCATCTCAAAAAACAAAAATAAAAGTAAATAAATAAGAATAAATAAATAAATTGGAAGGTTGGAGAGATGTCTCAGTGGTTAAAGGCACTTGCTTACAAACCCTGACTGCCCAGATTGAATTCCCAAGTACCCACATAAAGCCAGAGGCACAGAGTGACACGTGCATCTAGAGTTCATTTACAATGGCAGGAGACCCTGGTGCGCCCATGTTCACACACACACACACACACACACACACACACACACACACACACCCCTTCTCTCTCCCTGCCTCTTTCTTTTATCCAAATAAATAAATAAATAAATAAATGTTTTTGTTTAAAAAACAAATTGGAGAACAAGAGAGATATCTCAGTGGTTAAAGTACTTGCCTGTCAAGCCTAATGACCAGGGTTCAATTCTTCAGTACCAATGTAAAGCTGGATGCACAAAATGGTGCATACATTTGGAATTTGAAGCAGCTAGAAGCCCTTTCTCTCTATATATCTCTCTCTGTCTATCTTTCCTTGGAAATAAATATTTTTTAAAAATATAGTGAAAAGCCAAATGTAATGGTAAACCCCTTTAATTTCAGCAGTTGGAAGACTGAGGTCAGAGGAACATTGTGAGTCAGAGGCTAGACTGGGTCTACAGAGTAGTTTCCAGGTCAGCCTGGGTAATAGTGAGAGATCCTGCTTCACAAAAAACAAAATAGTAATAAAATAATAATCACAAGAACATGGAGAGACTACCGCAGGTTTTTTTGCTTTATTTTTATTGGAGGTTTTTTTTCAGTTTCCTAAAATAAATCTTAACTTAAAAAGGCGAAGAGCTGGAGAGATGGTTCTGTGGTTGAACGGGCTTGCTTGTAAAGCCTGCTGGCCCAGATTTGATTTCCCAGTATCCACATAAAGCCATATGCACAATGTAACACATGTCTCTGGAGTTTGCAGTAGCAAGAGTCCCTGGTGTGCCTCTCTCTCTCTCAATATTTAAAAAAAGATGGAGAGGGCTGGAGAGATGGCTCAGCGGTTAAGGCACTTGCCTCCAGTGCCTAAGGCCCTGGGTTCAATTCCCCAGGACCCACATAAATCAGACCACAAGGTGGCGACCCTGGTGCATTCTCTCTCTCTCTCTCTCTCTCTCTCTCTCTCTCTCTCTCTCTCTCTGCTTGAAAATAAATAAAAATATA
>PVHP010051906.1:0-11286 GCA_004024765.1 Zapus hudsonius
TGTTTCTTTCATTTCCCGGATTCCTGTTCAGTTCTTTTTTCAGTGCTCGATTTCCTTGCTGGGTTTGTCCTCGTGTCTTGAACTTTCTCCTCCTCTTCACTTACAGTTTCATTCACTTTGGAGACGGGCTTGTGAAGATCTTGGCTGGATTTCCTTAGTTCTCCCATCCAGCTATGTGAGACGTCTGTGTGGTCAGTGCTGTTTTTGAGAAGTGAGATTCTGCATTCTTTCTCTGACGTTTCCCCTGTCTTGATGGCTCTGGCTTCCACCGCAGGGGAGTCAGGAGACCGGGAACCGGTGGGTACGCATGTGATCTGAGACTGAATATGGGCTGTGACTCTAGACAAGACACCAGCAGAGGGAAGAGGCCCTGAGAAGTGGGGAAAGGACAAAAGAAAATGTAGAGTGTGAAAGCAGAGAGAAGGCTGAGTTGGGGTTGGAGCATGAGGAGAAGGGGAAGAGGGGAACAAAATAATCATATAAAAATAATGAAACCTAATTCTTTGTAAGCTAATAAAAAATTTAATTTAAAAACTCCACACTATTCTCCAGTGCTCATTCTACATGCAAACCCTCGGGAGTGACAGGAAGTCTCTCCATCTATATTCAGTTAATCCCGTCCCTGATTTTATTGGTGCTTTTAGTCATGTCACTGACCTGTTGAAGCACCCAGGTGGGCTGTCCTATAAAACGACTCACACCTGTGTGACGTGCAATCATCGCCTCTGGTGCCTCTGCCCGGTGCTGCCTGTTACAGGAGAGGAGGCTGGAAGCCCAAGCTGGATGGGAGCCCCTCACTGTGGCCGGATGACGCGTGGCCTCTGACGGGGTGCATCCCCATCCTGACATTCAAGTCTTCACTGTGTGCTTGGAGCAGACCTTTCACCCCTGAGAGCTTCCCTGTGTGAATCTACTGGCCATCTGTGGAAACATGGGCATGGAATGGTGTCCTATGTCCCCTCCAGCTCACAGCCCAAGAGTGCAGCACTTCTGACATCCTCCGAGGATCAGTGGTTGATGTCCTGAGTCTCACCATGGTTGTTCTTAGATCCCTTGCACGTTGACTTGCTTAGTTCTTCTAAAGATGATATTTCTCCTTTTTGATGTTATTGTTTGGTAGCTTACAATAATCTAACCCAAGATGCTCTAAATTTGGACCATGGAAACCCTGAGAATACATTTTTAAAATTTTATTTATTTGAGAGAGTATGGGGGTGCCATGAACACTGGAGCCAGGAAGGAAGAGGGCTTCCCTTCCTTTCAAGCTTCCTTATATCCATTCCCCTTCCAGGAAGGGCTCACTCTGGGGGAGGGACCTCCTCCTTTTGTCAGTCCTTCCTGAAAGCAACCTCATAGACCCACCCAAGATTACTGTGGATTACTAAACAGGTCAAGTTGACAACAAAACCTAACCATCACAAGTCCACCCCTTGTCAACTTGACATCAAACCATGTCTCCTTACATCATACTTAATTTCCAAAGGAAGACAGTAACAAGATCAGAATTCCTCCTAGCATGATATAACTATCCCATGTACAACTGGAAATGCATAATCTCCCCACAACATAAGGCAAGGTCCCTTGAGGAATGCTTAGTCTCTAATATCTAATAAGTTAAACATAAATTCAACAATGATTAACTAACAATATAATCTCAATTAATATTACATAATAGAGAAAACAAAGGTATTGGTGTACATATGCATAAGCCTTCTTATTAGCAAAGTAAGACAAAAACACTCATGGCATTTGTAACTGGTCACATGGCCTTAGCTGGTATTTATGACTACCTTCTTCTACTATCCATTCTGTATTTCCTTCATCTTCAGCAAGCACCTCAGCACATCTTGGTTCTTTCCCTGGAGTGCTAACCCATACTTTAATTCTTGACAGATCTGGGCCATTTGTCACACTACTTGATTGGGATGTTGTAGTTTCCCATTGACTTTGAACACAGGGCATGGGAACACCAAGAGGCACCCTATACAGTCCCTGCACTCCAGACATGCTCTTCCTTGCCTCCATTGTAGTCAGCTTTCTCATTGCTGTGACAAAGAACCCGACAAAAAGCAGCTGATGGGAGCAATGGGTTTATTTGGCTCACAGACTCTAGGGAAAGCTCCATCCTGGCAGGAAAAAATGATGGAATGAGCAGAGGCTGAACATCACCTCCGCCACAGCACTGCAAACAGCAGCAGGAAGGTGTGCCAAACACTGGCAAGAGGAAGCTGGCTATAGCTCCCCATAAGCCCACTCCCAACAACACAGCTCCAACAAGATTCCAATTTCAAAACTGCCATCAGCTGGGGATCAAGCATCCAGAGGTCATACATTTGGGGGGGACACCTGAGTCAAACCACTAGAGCTAGGGAGGCTCTTGAGGCCCCCAAACATTACAGGCTATTGCCAGGGATCTTGGTTTCCAGCCAGAACTAGATGGTAAGACCCTGTTGCTGAAGACTCCACATTCTTGGGCTGCAGGTCATTGAGAAATCAAGCTGGAGCTGAGCTGGAAGCTCCTCCCTGTTGACTCGCTGTCAGGATGCTGGAAAGGCTTATACAGCATTTTGGGGAAGAAAAGTCATCAATGGTCTTAACCCACAGTGGATCCTGCAAGCTTTATGGCTGATCAGCCAGGCCAAATGTACCAACTGCAGCAATGGAGGCTTGTCTGATATGGGGGAAACCAACTGCTCTCTAGTAGGACTTGAGGCCTGCTCCATGGAAGGGATTCCTGCCTGGTACTGAAAACCTAATGATATGGCTAGGGAGGTCAGAAGCCCTCGGAGAGAAATCACTACTGTTGCTTTGCTAAGCGGGCATATTATGCCCTCCAAACTGCCCTCTAAATTTTCATGTTTATGCCCAGATATTAATGTTTTTCTCACTTTGGGTCAAAGAACAATGTTCCAGATATTGGTGACCACTGGGGTTACTCAAAACTCACCAGGTGAGAATAAGTGACAGTGGAGTGTTCAGCACTAAATGAGACACCTTTATCACACCCTCCAGGGCTCAGGAAGCATAGAGGAAAAGGTGGCAGAAAGAATGTAAGAGTCAAGGGAAGGGACGGACTGCTTCAATACTGTCTTCCAGACACAAAGTGACTGTGGTATTTATGACCTCATAGTGGCTGATTACACAAGACCTACGTAATAGGAGGGGAAAATGATGATATCAATAAAATAGCTAGTTGGAAAGAAGGGATTAAGTGGAGGGGAGGGGGGACTTTGAAGGGGGGAGGAAATTAGTGGGGAGGGATTATGATTAGGGTAGAGTGAATGTATTTATGGAAGTTGTCAATAAAAACGTTCAAAAAAGAATAGGTCATATATAGGACCTGCATTCAATCCCCAAGACCCATGTAAAAAGCTGGCCATGATGACCTCATATGCCTGCAACCCCAGCACTGAGAGAGGCAAAGAGCTAAAGATCTCTGGTGTCCCTGGTTAGCAAGCTTCAGGTTCTGTGAGAGATCTGTTTCAGGGAAATAAGGCAACAGGAGGGCAGCCATGTCTTCTTCTGGCCTTTACATGTGTGCACACACACATGTATACACCACACACACACACACACACACACACACACAGCAATAGGTATGTGAGTCAGCACCTCCAGGAAGGGCAGGTCCAAGGAAACAGATGGAATGATCCCACAGAGACTGGGGCAGCAGGGAGTTCCTGGAGGTCACTCACAAACCTATCTTGCCTCCCGCCCCTATCTATCCCTGACACATACAGAAGGAAGCTCAGGAGAGGACCAGGGTCCAAACCCTAACCCAAAAGAGGAAGCACAGAGAAGCTCCTAGGCCTGCAGGTACACAGACCCAACCCCTGAGCATCCAGGACCTGTTCACCCCAAGGAATCTTCGAGGACCACCATGGGCAGCTCAATCCTCCATGTGCGTCCACACTGACCCCACTCCAACATCCCTCTGGATGGGAGGAGGAAGAGGAAGAGGAGGATGAGGATAAAGCATTGGCATCACATACCAGCTGTGGTGGAGGCTGTCCTCGGAAAACCAATGGCTTCTGTTCCTGTGTTGGACATAGCTTGCTGGATGCCCAGCTGGTACCAGACATTGTCCCACACTGGGAATCCCACCAATAACAGCCCTGCTCCCAGCCTCCAGCTTTGCTGAATTCTAAGTTTACGAGGGAGGGTTAAAATCCCATCGCAGGCTGATAGCATGACCCTGGAGTGGGGTGCAGGTATAGTTTCCTGGAGATCTCCAGGTGAATCAGGGCAACACTGATCCCTGCCTGCCCAGAGGAAGTGGAGGAAGAGGGTCATTCCAGATCCATCCAATCCTGGTGAGAGCAAAAGAAGGCTTCCTGACTGGGTGCTTCCAAAGGATGCATCTTGGGAAATTCTACCAGGACAATATTCATTAGCAAAGGCAGAGTGGATCCAGGGAGTCAGACAGATGGGCGTCCTGCAAATTTCCCACTGGTTCCCCCACTTCTCCCCAGAAACACCGGCTTTACTCTCAGCAGAGCAAATGAGTTCTCCAGACTCAAGACTGGTTAAGAGTTTGCCTTGGGCTGCAGCACCATCTAGCGGCCATATGCAACTTGCACCTCCCTCCATCTCCAAGGTGCTCAGGCCTGTTTGCCCAGGGGTCCCAGCCTGCCTAGAATGTGTGCAGAAAGACCCAATGACATGACCTGCAGGTTACACATCCTCCACTCTATGCAGTCACCATATTAGCAAGAGGTTTAATGTTTATAGAAAATGACTCATAAAAGGCACAGTTGGCATCTCAGGATGCGTCTCAAGTCCTCACACTGGCAGAAGCTTGCCTCCCTTCACCCACAGCGAGGGAATGGGCACAGGCACCCCACCCAAGCTGCCCTATCAAACTGTACCTCCCCAGGGCAATTTCACCGTAACCCAGACGCCTCGGGCCTATCAGTCCACTTCCTCCTGGCACTGCCACCCATCATCCTCTGCCTCCTCTCAGAACCGGGTGGACAAGCACCCAGCTTGTGCTGGAGTGTCTGCCCACCCATCACAAGGATGAAGGATCTTTTCTGCTTCATTTAGCTACTCTGGGCAGGTGGTAAGGTAGGTGACAGGGACAACCTGGGTAAGCCAGGCTCACCCGGCTCAGAGCACCCAGGGATTGGGTAATATAGGGCAAGGTAGGACTGAGAGTCTTTCAGGAGCCCTTTGTGACTGGATCGTCCTCTGATTGTTCCCATGAGCTCTGGGGAGTGGCTACTTTAAAGGGTCCAGTTTCTGAAATCTTCGGGGCTTGGGCACAATCAACATCAACAGAGAATTCAAATGGACAAGATGCCAACACGGTTCATCTGAAGGCATGGTCTTCTGCAGCCTCAGTGGGTGTCTCTGCTGCTCCTGGAGTGGCTCCTTCTAGTGACAGCACCTGCCCTGCCCAGCAGCAGGTCCCTGGTCCAGAGTCACAGCCTTGGCCCCCTGTGGGCTGTGGCTTCCCCTGTGTTCAGCTCTCTGCAGCAGTTCCTGGGCTGTGGAAGACAGAAGGGGTCAGTTAGGGAGGAGAGCCTGACCCCACACAGCCGAGCAGGCCAGGGCCTCAAGGCTCCTATGTACTCTTCCTCGCCCGTCGAAGAAGACCTGGTCAGGGAGGTGCTGTGGCAAGCCTCGCCCTCCTCACGTGGCACTTGGCCAACACTCACCAATAGTGCTGAAGACCTCAGACACCTGGTGGTTCAGTTTGGCTGAGGTTTCCATGAATAGCAAGTTTTTGCTCTCAGCAAACTCCTGCCCTACCTGAGGGAGAAAAAGCTGGTATGTTTAATACATTCCCTAAGGACGCCTGGTTAGCTTCTGTCATCAGAACCAGTGACGTCCACCTATAGCCCAGCACTGACAACGGAAGATCACGAGTTCCAGGCCACTCTGGGACATTTCATGAGAACCTGTCTCAAACAAACCAAAAGACCTAAGAAACCACCACATGATCCCCCCACCACCACCAGGATGGGAGAGGGCTGGCAGGAGGGACAAGGCCATGCTGGAAGAGAATCCTGGGGCTGAACAAAACAGGATCCGAGTCTCCAGACCCGCCTCCCTTCTCTCTCCCCATCCTGCCTCGGCCCGCTACACAGGAAACGCTCTGCACACTGTGCGCATCCAGTTCACAATCCACTGCAGCCTCTGTTCCAGCTGCACAGGCCAGCTCAGTGGCTCACCCACTGCCTCCGGTGGCGACATTTCTAAGCAGGGTGCTGTTGCAAGGCTGAGGCAGCAGGTGCAGGGCTGATTCACCCTAGGGGTCTCTTCCTGCGGGACTCTGCTCTCCCCAGGTACCCCCAGTGCCCTCCCTGATCGCCTCGGGTATAGACCTCTCCTCAGAGCCCTTTGGGGACTTACTGCTGCTTCTACAGTAAAATCCCACCCTTGGGGCAAGGCCAGAGCTCTGCTTCCTGAACCAACGGGGGCACCCAGCCTTGCACAGCCTGGCACAATCCTCACCCTCCTGCAGGCTCAGGTCCAGCCCTGCCTGCAGTCATTGCTGATCTTCTCTCTGCTGGCACTCATATGCTTTCCTCCACAGCCCTGACCAAAGCCCGTCCTGAAACCCAGCCCTGCAGGCCTCCTGTACACACGTGTCTCCTCCAGTGTACGGCCAAGCCTTGTACAGACACATAGGTGCACACAGAGATACACACAAGCCTGTACATGTGTGTCCATGCTTATGAGCATGTACTATACACATATTACCTATGCACACAGCCCACCTGTACACACACTTCATGCACAGGGGTACACACACACATCCTACATATATGTGTGTGCACACAGACCTTATGTGATGGCTAAGTTTTGTTGTCAACTTGACCATTTTAGTAACTCTTGGGTGGGTCTCTGAGGATGTTTACAGGAAGGCGGCCTCTCGGCAAGGAGCATGATGTAAAGACGCTCAAAGAAGCTGGAAGTAAACATCCTTTCCTGTGTGGGCAGTGCAGGAAGGAAATTCCAGAGACTCAGGAAGCCATTAAGTCTGGGGAAGGGTTGCAAGACCCCACCCTAAGCCTACATAAAGGAGAAGAAATTCTCTCCTGGCCCTCCTGCCTGTTTGCTGTTCTGTGTGTGGTGTTGGTGATGGGGTTTTCTCTCTCTGCTCGGACCTGTGAAAGAGGGTCAGCCTCTTTCGCTGTTATGGAACTTCCCCTCAATCTGTAGTTTCAATAAATACTTTCCTCCCCAAAACTGTGCCTGGTTTGAAGATTCATCCCAGCGGCGTGTAGCTGACTACAACACCTTGTATACACCTCATGTATACACCCTAGCCAAGCAAGACACACACAGTATACACATATAGATACCTCTACACATGACACACACACAGCTTAGCACACCCTTGCCCCCCTCTCTCCCTCCCTCTCACACCAGTCATGCACAGATGCACACACACATGTAGGCATATGATTTCTAGCAGCCCTGGATGGCCTCTCTATGGCTCCTGAAGCCTCCACTGGGCATCATGGCTTTACAGCATTCACTCTGTTGTGGGTCATTTTACAGAAAACTAGAGCTTTTTATAAATTTCCATGTCCAGTTCCTAGAAGAGAAGTTTAGATTTCCTCATGTGAGTCTTCCTCCATAGCTTTACTGGACACAGAGATCTTCGCCCCATGTTCCCCAGTGAGGGGAGGCGGGCTAGGAAGGATCCCATTTCCCATACCCCAGGTGACAAGTGAAGCTCCAAGCTCCCGTCTCCCATCTGGGCACCATCGACCCTGAAGCAGCTCTCAAAAGTTGCCTCAGCGAGGTTGGCGGCTCTTCCCCCACTCTAGCCATCAGAACCTTCCAGAAAGAACAATGAATCTCTGGGCAAAATGGAAACTGAGATGACTGTGTGAGGCGTGTGTGGGCATGCACAGGTGCACATTGGTGCACACGTGCAGATGTGAGTGTGTGGATGTAGATGCAGATGTGTGTGTGTGTAAGTCTGAGTATATGTGCTTATGGGCATGAATGCATGTGGATATGTGCATAGGTGGGGGATGGGTGTGAACACGTGTGAGTGTGGATTCAAGTGTGTGAATGTGGGGGGGTATGGGGTGTGCATGCAAGTGCGTGGGTTGCCTGAGAGCATGGCTGTGTGAGCATTACGTACCTGGAAGCTCACCTCCCGCTCCTCACCAAGGTCTGTCTTGTTGCCAACCAACATCACCACAATCTCTCCCGCTTGGAACTCCTTCTCCAGCTCCTCCAGCCATTGCTGGGCCTTGAGAAAGGAATCCTAAAGAGATGGAAGTCCTTGCTAAGCCAGGACAGCAGAGCAGGTTCCTGTGTCAGTGCCTGGCCCGGGAACCATGGCAAGGCCAGGCCTGCAGGGGTGCTCTGGACCCCCCGGGAGGGCAGCAGAGACATCTAGCTCTGGACCTGCAGTGCAGCAGACAGCACAAGGCAGTGGGACTCTGGAGGCCACAGGGGGTTTAGAGTGAGGAGCTCCACGCTGCACGCCACTTTGGGTAGGAGGGTTTAGAGGGGATCCCCTTTGTCACCCCAAACCCAGATCCTAACTTTACTGTCTCATAGGCCGATGAAGGGCTGAGCCTTGGACCCCAGCCCCTCCCTCCAGGGCTGAGGCAGGGCCATTTCCCCACATGGCTGGGCCCACTGCCTAGCGCACAGCATCTGGGTTGGCTCTCTGCCTCCTCCCAGCCAGGCCCACCCACCTCACATCCTGACCTATTCCTCCCTGCGAGCCCACTGTGCCCGAGGCCAATGCCTCCCCCTCCATGAACCCAGGGTTTCCTCATCTTCTCAGCACTCAGGCTGGTGGAGGTGAGGGTGTTCTGGGGGGCTGTGGAGAAGTGGAGCCCAACCATGGAGGGGAGCTGTTATCAGAGGGACTTCATATAAGAAGTGTCAGCACTCACTCAACAACCCCTATGACACGATTATACTGGAAGCTATTCCTCCACCACCGCTTCCTTGCCACCAACCCTGAGCAAAGACCACACAGCTGGCTGGAAGAAGAGGTGGCCCTACCTTCCGAGTGATGTCATACACCAGGAGTGCGGCATTGGCACCCCTGAAGTAGAGGTGGCAGACACTGTGGTATTTCTCCTGGCCAGCCGTGTCCCAGATCTCCAGCTTCAAGGATGAGGCACCCAAATCCACCACCTTCGTGAAGAATGCACCTGCAACAGGGAGGCCCAGGGTGTTTGCTGGGGACCAGGCGATCACCACAGCTTGGGGTGGGCCACACAAGGCCTGTCTCACAGGCCTGTCAGAGGTGCTAGCTTCACACTGAGACACTGAGCCAACGGCCATCCCAGAGGACAGGACTTCCCGATAAAGTGAAGCATCCATTCAATTGCTCTGGGTCCCTTGTGTAGAAACTAGACTCTCAGATGGAATGAAAGGCTCAGCTCGGCCCCCTACATGGGTCCTCTCCTCACCTAAGGATGACAACAGTCATTGGACTTGGAGACCATTCATAGCCCTAAGATGTCATATTCACAGGCTCTGGGGGTTAAGACTTAACTGTTTCTAGGAACATGGTGCTCAGTCATGTGACCTCCAAAACTAGTCATTTTTGAAATCAACCAAAGGCCAAAAGCAAAGGCAGAGGCAGTCAGGTTTGCCCTGGGCTTCAAAAGCCCAATAAGTGGGTCCTGAGGCAAGATTTGGGGGAACCTGGCCCCTGGGCTTTTGCCTCTGACCCAGGAGAGAGGACAGACTTATTACCACCCTTTTTATTTAAAAAAAAAAAAAAAAACACTGACCATATTTTCTTCCTATTCACAGCGAAAATATCACAGAACAAATAATTGCTAAAAATATATATATAGACAAAATATTGCTAAAAATGGATTTGCTGAGCTGGAGAGATCGCTCAGTTGGTACTGTGCTTACCTTGCAAGCATGAAGACATGAGTTAAATCCCAGGATCTGCATTTTAAAAGCCAGGTAAGGTGCTGTGTGCTTACAAATTCGTAATCCCAGCACTGGGGAGGTGGAGACAGACAGGAAGATCCCTGGGCCTACTACTTTGTGAGCTCCAGACCAGTGAGTGAGCCTGTCCCTAAAAAAAGCTGGGTGGAAATCTGGGTGTGGTGGCACACACCTTTAATTCCAGCACTCAGGGGCTGAGGTAGGAGGATATCTGAGTTTGGGGCCAGCCTGAACTACAGAGTGAGTTCCAAGTTAGCCTGGGCTAGAGTGAGATTCTGCCTTATAAAAATGCAGATGGTGCCTGAAGAACAGTATCCAAGGTTGCCTTCTGGGCCCTGTATACATGGACGCACACATGCGAACACACAAACACACACACACACATCACAAACACACGCACACACACACACCACATAATTTCCTTAATTGGCAATATAGATTAGTGGTAGAGGGCTTGGCTTTCACCCTGGGTTCAATCCCCAGCATGGCACTCAATCAAGCAATTAATAAATGAGTTAATAAGTTAAGGCATTAATTAATTGCTAAGTAATCCTAGCAGACTTGGAGTTTTTACCTGGAATGATATTAGCAGAAAGCCAGAGTCTAGGGGCCAGAGCAGGCCGTGAACCAGAGAGGTTTCATGGTTCTGGAATTGCTGATGCAGGTGACAAATTGGTGCATCCTTGACACACCATCATCTGAACTCACGGCCACGTGGCACTTTCCTCGTGGTCCATTAAGCCACAGCCAGCTTCCCTCTTCCTCTGCTCCACAGCCTCCCTCGGCAGTGAGAGGCACCTGCCACCCACCCCAAACACATCACTGCGCATTCCCACTTGACTTCTGGAAGCTGAGGGGCTTTTTACTCAGGGAGCTAAGAAAACTCAAGAGGGGGCTGGGGAGATGGCTCAGTGGGTAAGGTCCTTGCTGTGCAACTCTGGGTATCTGAGGTCAGATCCCCTGACCCCACAGAAAAGCCGGAAGCTGTGGCAGGCCTCACGTGTGATGAGAAGGGGGGCATCCAGGAGGACTTCTCCAAGCGTAAGGACAGAGCACTGAACACCATGAAACCATGCCTCAAAAGATGCAGAAGGTGAGGACCAGCCGTGGCCTCACATGTGTACCATGACAGGTGTGTGCCCACTCTCACACACACAAATATGTGCACATATACATGCACTCACTGAGTAGATGAATAAATATAAATAGATAAGTAAACCCCAGTGAGTGGTGAATAACCAAAACAGATGAGAGAGCAGTGGTGTGGGGAAAACAGATGGACAAGATTTGTTCTCTCCTCATTTCTTCAAATTAGAACCAGGTGCCAGAACCAGGTGTGGAAGCAGAAGCAGGAAGATGAGATAAGAGTCAGTCACACACACACATACA
>PVHP010051907.1:0-11289 GCA_004024765.1 Zapus hudsonius
TCCTTTAGATCTGTAGCTTCAATAAATCCTTTCTTCCCATAATTGTGCCTGGTTTGAGATTCATCCCAGAGGCATGTGGCTATGACACCACACCAACATTGAGGATTACACAGTTGCAAGATTAAGTTTAGGGCAATTTACAAGTAAGGAATTCAGCAATAATCTCAGAAAAATTATTTGTAAGGTCCATAAAGAGGGGGTGGAAAGATGGTAAAAGGCCACAGAGTGAGAAGGAGGATTCTGAAGCATTGTCTCCCTCCCCGCCCCACTGACGGATGCATTCATGACCCTACAATGAATTATAATAAACCCACTGAGGACAGCCTTCAGTGGAATGGGGGTGGGAGAGAGGGGATATAAGCATATAACCCAATGGGAATATCAACAACACATATGTAATATATTTCCACAGTTCTTAGAGTTGTTCATTTCCACAGTTTATCCCTACACAGAACTCTCCCCAGCTGGTTCAAATCTTCAGCAAATCTTGATAAGCACAAACCAGAAACTGCTGTTTTCTTTTCTGATTTACAATATTTTTCTCCTCCTTCACATCATAAAAGACCTGGGTTGATGGACTAAAATCTTTGGGTCCAGCTTAACTGCTCCCTACATCTATCTCCAGTGGACATATGCTTGATCAAACAGACTTCCATTACCTCCCTGCCTCCCTCTTTCTCTCCCTGATGAGTTCAATGTTAGATTCTGCAGAACAATAGGCATCAGGACAAAGAAATATTTGGCTCATGCATTTATTCATCTCCTTGGAGAGCCATCAGTAATCATTTCTTTTAATATGACAGAGGCATTAAGTTGCCTTTCATTTTCACTTCATACACATGCAGATCCGATCCACTTACTCTTTATGGATGGTTCTCTCCATATGCAGATAGCTCCTGCTTGGTCTTCCTCCTCTTAGACTTGGTCTAGTTTTTTTTTTTTTTTTTCTGCTTGTCCTTTCATCTTCAAATTATACTGCTTTTCCCATTGTGAATTCTAGTGAGCATTTTGGCCTGCCTATCAAGGATTGGGGTGGGGGGCTGCTGTGTGTGTTCCTCTCTTAAAGCCTGTCACGTGATTGATTATATCTCCTCCCAAATCTGTCTTTTCTCCCTGCAAAATGAGGTGTGTGTAGGTGATTGGATTATGTAAAAGACTTGACACCTGAATTTTTTTCTGCTTCTATTTTTCAGATTTCAGTTAAAAATTTAGGGTTATTTAAGGTCAGAATGGGTGGAGAGAGATGTGGAGATCAAGTGGTCAGGGGTTTCCTTGTATAATTTGGTCCAAATTACATTCATGGGACTAGAAGGAGAAGTTTTCATTCTTAGTTCACAAAGACAGTGTCTTGGAAAACAAATCACCCTTCCTCCTGGATCCCTTAAATGACAGAGCACCCAAGGAGCATGGATAAACTGAAGCTTGACTTTGGTCATGACCACACTTGACCCTGTTGGCACATCTTATCCAACTGGCTGTCAACCAAAAGCAGGCAGAGGAAAAATTATGTATGTTTCTGGATTTGAGTGGTTCTCCCTGATATTAATCACTTGTCAGTGGACTTGTCCCTGAGCCCAGAGCTGGCACTGTACATGGTATAAGAAACTAAAAGAACTGGTTGAGTTTATTTAATATTTTGAAAACTTCATATATCTCCCTACGTAGCTATACCCCCTACAGATTATTCCTGGTTTATTAGCTCTGATCAGCTTCTTTGTTCTTTCCATTTCTTATTAAAAGATCCATCCTGGGGCTCAGACAACAGAAATGTATCAAAAATAGGCACTAATATCTCCACTTCTGGCTGCAACCACAGGAATTCATTGTAGTAGTCAGAGTCCTTCTTGCAAAGCTTCCCCAATAAAACACACCAGGAAAGCACATTTGCCCTTGGAGTTGACAAATAAGTAGTTAGTGTTTCCTCTCAAATTAATATTCTTGGCATGTCTTGGATCTTACATTATTGAAATTTTAATTAAATATTGAAGAATTTTTGTGACACAACCTGACAGCCTACTGCCAGATAATTTAGACTATCATGTTACTTTATTTTTTAAAATACTTTTCCTATCATGCAAAATCTTTAAGACATGTTACCACTCAAAAGCACCAGGGTTTCCCACAGATTAAATGGTAAGAAAAGATGCTTGTATGTTTGGTAAGCATTTCTCCTTCTAAAAGACTCTAGAGGAAAACTAAATCTTTCTTTTGCATAGTTATTAATATTTAACAGCTTGACATATTGTAGCCATTTTCTCCATTATACAAAAATCTACTGAGCATATGTCCCCTGATCTATCCTATCTCATCTTTGTAAAATTTTCTGAAGTGTAGTAGTAGTTCTTAACTCTCCTCGAAGAGGTAAGAAAACCAAGAAACAACTGGTAGAGCAGCCTCTACAAGGTCACAAATGGAGAAATTGACAAAGCCAGGTTCAAGTTGACTTTAAATTCAGAATTATTTTTCTCACATTCTGGCCCTTGACTTCTTTTAAACTAACCCATCATCACTCTTTTTCTTTTTAAATAATATTTTATTTATTCATTTTCAAGCAGAGAGAGAGAGAGAGAGAGAGAGAGAGAGAGAGAGAGAGAGAAAGCACACCAGGGCCACCACCTTGTGGGTCTGGCTTATGTGGGGCCTGGGGAATTGAACCCGGTGCCTTAGGCACTGGAGGCAAGTGCCTTAACCACTGAGCCATCTCTCCAACCCATCATCACCCTTTTTCTTGAGAATTAAGAAAATAATGGGCAATTTCACCAATTTCTTTTTAGTCCTTGGATATATTACTTCCTTTCTTACTTCCTTCCATGTTTTTGACCACCTACTAGGTGCTACATGTCAAGCACATACACACAACATGGCCTCCATCTTGGAACATACTGCATGTAATTCTCTCATACTAAGTTTTTGGTGTCCATCTATATAACTATTCACTCCTTCACTGGACATATTTAAGTTCCTACCAATATGCTCAGTACTGGGGATTCTGCAAATAATGCAAGCTTAGTTCGTGAACTCATGGAACTGATGCTCTTGTGTGTCCACCTGCTTCTTCATTCATTTTCTCTTTTCCTTCTCTGTGTTTATGACATGTGGTCATTTGAATGCAAAATGCCCCCGACCCAGAGCCTCATGTGTTAGTGTGACTGTACCTCATACTTAATCCCTAGCAGGTGGAGCCTTGCTGGAGAAGGTGTGTCACTAGGGGAGGCCTTGAGATCCATTAGTCCAGCCTCACTGGATGTTCATTGCTTTTTCTTATTGTTTTCTAGAAGATATGACACCCAGCTGTCTGCTCCTGGTATGCTTTTCTAGTCATATGGAAACTTAACCTAGAAAGTCTCAACTGGAAATAAACCCTTTTCTTCCATCAGTTGTTTCTGGTCAGGTGCTTTGTTCCAACAATGAGAAGGTAACCACAGCACTCTATGAGGGATTTGCTGGATCGCGAGGGTTACCAGGATCAGGAGCTCAGAGTGCAGAAAGCACAGGTTCTTGTGGAAATTGCAATTCTGACATGTTCTGTCAGCCATTTCTTTCCACATTGGTTAACCAATTGTGGTACTGGAAGATATTTTCATTTATTCTATGTCTGCTATCTGTATTTTTATTTAAACTTTTATATGTGCTATTCACACACACCTCCCCCAACTTGTCTGTAAGCTCTTTGAGTCACTCTATGGTGACTCTACACAGAGTATAGGCTATAAAAATATCCACTGAATATATTCCAAGTCCACTTCTCTGTCCCTTTTTGCTGTTATGTGTCTATAAACATGATGTGGCAACTGTAACGTCTTGTGATAGCAGACTACTGTAAATATGAATAATACATGTAGCTCAAGTAAATTCACCAGTCCAGGCAGCAGATACACAGCCCATGAATGATACTACCAGAGACTATAACTTCTTGATAAACATAGAAAGCACTCTCATAAAAGTTATGCTCTCCTAAAAGTGGGGTTTAGACTTTCCTCCTTTTTCAATACAAGCTCTACAGAGCTTTATGGAATGGAGAGAAGCAATAGAATCAAAGTTGGCACACTAGTTTTCCTCTATGCCTTAGGGTCCTTACCTCAGATTCACTCTGAAGAAGCTCCTCCACTTCTAATATAGGAAAGGGTCTTTATAAATAATGATCATTATGTTTACATTGTAAAAGACTTAAACTATATGTCATATTATAGACAAAATTTAATCATCATTCTTCCATTTCCCACTTTATGCTTTGATCACACAAATTTTGTGGTTCATTTCCTTAGGGTTGTACCTCCAGCTCTGAAAAGTATTTATACTAGGATGTTAGTGTGAAATATTGATTTCATTGTCAACTCCCTGTAGATTACACTAATAGCATGTAATCACTGGATATGGTGATGTCCTCCTCAGAAAGAAATAAGGTAAGAAAGAGAAAGCTTACCTGTCGTTGAATAGAGAGACTGTAAAAGGGGATAGAAAGAATGGGGGGAGGAATTGAAGGGTAGGGGGACTCATACAATAAACTAAACTAATAATAGACACCATAAAACCCTAGCTTTCATACAGTAAGCTCATGAGGAAGCTGAGGGCACCACCTGGTACGAGGGCCCTTGAATAGAATGGGAGGAAACCTAAACTCAAGAATAATTGCTTAGGCCTGCATCTCCCTGTCCCAGTTATTGCTTCCTTCCACACTAAGCTGTTGATCAAATACACTCAAGAGGTTCCCAAAATGTGACAGACTTCGGCCAAAGCTCTTGAATACCTGCCCTAGGCCTAAGGTAAGACCCTATTGCTGAAGAAATCATAGAGTGTCATCAAACAACACCAAGAGATTCTGTGAGATCCAGAATGGTAACCAGCTCCCAGATGGTAGCAAGTGTAGCATTGGGAGGTGTGGCATGAGCTGCCAGAGGAAATTGGTCAATGATATTTGGAGAAAGCAGAGACCACTGATATACAATACAGACAGTTGTCACAAGAATTCAGAACACACTGCTATATGGTAGAGACCAGCAAGTCAAGAAGAGCTCATCTGTGCAATAGTGGTGCTAAACCTAGGAGGGTAATCAGTGGCTTACTGATTGACTAAGAGATTCACTTAGTGACAAGGAACCCTTAACTGGAACAGGGATCCATGGCAAAATCCTATGGGGACCAAGAACCCGGGCTCCTAGGGGAAATTCCCACTACCAGAGAGCTACAGAGAGACTACACCCATTAGGAGCTAGCCAAAATAGCAATGTTGTCTCTTTTAACCTATATTGATCTCACTCTCTGATGGATATTCTGTTTGTATTTTTCAGAAGTCAGTGAGAGAGCTGTGATCAACCCAATTCCATCAACAAGTCATGGGATGATGGCTGACATCCTGGCAGGAGACAAACCACCACTGGCCTTCACAATAGAGCCCAAATGAGACCTATAGAAAATGGTGAGACCAACAGGAGACCAATTACCACAGCAAGTCTGATAACCCATGAAAGGTCAATAGAGACAGCCACCAACGATACGCATCACAACCCAGAGCAAAGGTCCAGGGACACTTAAAATCTCAACAATAAAGCAAACTCAAAACTCACTGATTGTGACTCAGGGAACTGAGTGGAAGAAGGTGCAGAAAGAACGTAAGAGCCATGGTGGGGGAGAATATCCAGAGACATTGCCCCCCTCAGCAACAATTCACAAAGGGGCAAGAGAAAAAAATGGCTACCTCTTGTGCAGTTCATAACCCCCTACCCTATGGACAAATCCAGTATGCTCACCGAGGAAGGACCCCAATGCGTAGGGGACAGAGAGGATGGAAAGGGGGACACCTTCAAAAATTTGCTCATACAATGTATATACTTATAATACAGATATTAATTTAAACAAAGAGAAAGCTTGACATTCTTCATTCTCGTATGGCATACCTCATTAGCTCACACTTTGCAATGTGATATTTCATTTAATTTACGAATGTTTGAAAGAAATAGATATGAATTAGTTTTTTATACTTTCAACACCTAGGACAGAAATAATTCTGTGTTACATGGATTAATTAAATTTTGGTTGCAATCATGAGAAACAATATTATTCTCATGTTATCAATGATAAAGTGAGATACCAAGAGGCCTGCTACAAATTGCCCCATGAGCACTCCACTCACAAAAAGAGAACGTTGTGAGCCAAGCAGTCCGACTGAGCTTTAGTCAGCCACCACACCATGTCGAGACCCACTGCAGAAGTGGCTACAGTGCCTTGAAGTTTCACAATAACTCACATGGAAAACAGAATTCCTTACAGAAAAGAGTCCAGGGGGCCTCGTTAACCACATTTAACACCATCTCTTTCATGCCTTCTTCTCCTCTCTCACGACTTCATTATTGTGCATGGTGTATCCTCTGTGTGAATTACAGTCTCACTTTTAACTAATGTTTTTCTAGAAATTGGCTTATGGTTCACTTCCTCTGGGTTTATATAGATGCTTCCTCCTGAGTTCCCACTGTCCACCATGCTTATTTTCATTGGCCCATTTATCTTCACATATTGACATACCGTAAGCATGTGCTTACCTCCCTGTCCACCAGAGCATCTTTCCTCAAAAGTGAAATGAGCCTTTCAGCCCCATTTAATCATCATCTCCCATGCTGTCTGGCACAGGAGGCAGAAGCTGTACAAGGCCATCAACTCTGAATAGAGCTACAATAAAACTGATTTCATATTAATGGAAATTTTGTCAAGAATCAGAATTCTGAAAGCATTAAGGATTTCCATTTTCTTTTGTGGTTTTCCAAGTCAAGACAATATCTAGGAGGAATTTTAAAAATTAAGGAATGAAATAAGTCACTCATTTCTTATAGTCAGCATTATTCCATATGTAACAAGAACAAGACTTGGGACTGTATAGTTCCTATTTCCTCCTTTTTGTATGTCTCGTACTCCTTAAACAGAGTCTTTTCCTGCCCAGTCATTAAATTATTGGATTTGAAAAATGGATAGAGAGGGGCAGCTCCAGAAATATAAGAGAGGAGCAAGACTAAGCCAAAGAACTCAGTTGGCTTCTACTATGAGTAAGCTGCAGGGAGCCGCCAGGGAAAAAGAAGCAGCCTGGATTGAGGTGAACAGGAGGGAATGTGAGTGACTGAGAACTCTGTGAGGGCTAGCAGACAAGGGAAGCAGGATGACCGTGGAAACCAAGAGAAATAAGGCAAGACACAAATATCATTCCATTTTTATGAGATTTGAGGGCAAACCACTCCTCAAATCATTTATTTTAAAAAAGAAAAGAAATTTT
The DNA here is from genome assembly GCA_004024765.1 of Zapus hudsonius. NCBI lineage: Eukaryota > Metazoa > Chordata > Mammalia > Rodentia > Dipodidae > Zapus > Zapus hudsonius. Next base: position 7,259 of record PVHP010051907.1, read on the forward strand.
AAAATATTCTCTGTAGTTAATCAACAATACTTCTTTCAATATAACTCCATTAAGAAATTCTGCTAATTAGGTCTCTGGAAAGTACTGGAATACTAGGGGTAAAATGTATTATTTCACTACAGAATTTTTGCTATGACTTCATGAGTGCTTTGCAAAATGCTTAAAAGATACATCAACAAATTTTCTGTTTTTAAGTTCACTTCAGGGTAATGTCCTGTGAGAGTGAGATGCATTTACATTTTACGAAAATAATCCAGTAAAGTTCTAGTTCTCCTTCTAGAGGGCATTCCTGGAAGTAGATTTCATTCTGTTCTTTAGCTTGGCTAAGGCTACAGACATCTTTATTTTACTATATATCAGTATTTCACAAGTTTTCTGTTTCATTGATCCTTTAGGGATGTCAATGGGAAGTATGTGCATTCCTCAGAAAAAACAAATGTACATAAGAAAATACACAAAAATTATTTACAGTTTTAACAGACTCTTGAATGTCCATGTGGATTCCAATGTTCCATTGTCCATCTAAACAAGCGTAGACCTCACTTGCTCCTCTGATTCTGATTCTCTGGTAGCTTCATTTGCCTGCTAAATTCCACCATGCTAGAACATTTCATCTTCTTGTCTTAGACTAGCTTCAGTTACTCTGGGAAAATATGGAGTTTTACTTAACCCTAATACAATTTCCCTATCCAGAAATTCCAGATTTGATCCTTTCACCTGTAGCTGGAGGTCACTTAGTCTCTCATTGCATGAACAAGGGTAAACGTGGGTCTGTATTATTTTGGGGACAATTTAAAGTCATTGTCCTGCATTGGGTATTAGTAATTGACACATAGCTCCAAGTGGTAGACTTGTGACAAATAGCTTTGATTTTAAGTAAAAAGGGACACCTATAAAGGAAGAAGAAGCTAGAAGAAGACAGAGATGGGAGGTTTCTTCAAATTTCTTGAATAAAAGCTTGGAGGTCCTCTTGTTACTTTACAGGGCATTAACTGTAAGTGATGAATGGTTTCCAAAGTTGGCCCCAGCCAACACATCTCAGACCATATTTACTTCCTACTAATAAGTCTCATAATTCAGATTGTCCACAGAGAATGTGAGCAGAGATTTCTTCGTCCTTCCCTTTTCCTCTTCCTCAATCCTCCCTCCCCACTCAAGCCAGTTCTATGGAAGGCCACTTGAGCTCATCTCCAATCTAACTGCCAAATAAAACCTTAAAATACCCTTTCAAAGAAATGCTCTTCAAAAAAGTAACAATTCCAAACAGATGTCAAAATCTTTTAAAATACCATTTTTCATATCTTGCTTTTTTCCTCGAATCATTTTTATGAGGAACATTTATAAAAAATAAAATATTATGCTTGCAAGAATTATATGATACTGCAGTTTTTTTCTTTCACTTAAGCATGAGGCTTTCTTTCTCAAAAAGATATCAAGAGCACAAAAGGTTCTTTTTGAAGCAGAATTGGAGTTTATTGAGAAAAGGTTTTGATATGTATTCAAACATAGGCATCAAGGGAGAGAGAGAGATAGACTTGGGGAAAGAATAATAGTGCATGTTTGAAGAGCTATACGTGATCTCAAGAGCAAGTCACAAGCACAAAAAGTATTCTTCATTTAATATCAATTGAATTTCACCTTTTAAAAATATTTTTTATTATTTATTTGCAAGTTTGGGAAAAGAGAAAGAGAAGAAAAGTATGGGTGTGCCAGGGCCTTATGTTGCTACAAATGAACTCCAGATACATGTGCCACTTAGTACATTTTGCTTATACTACTAGGCCAGAGTGAAAGCTCAATATTATATATAATCATAAATCATAGTTATATGTACACATTATATAATAAAGCAAGATTTGAGTAAGACCCAAAATCCTGGTGTGTATTAGGATATCACCAGAGTTGAGGGCTGGACTTTCTTCTGGAGAGACAGAAATCAAGCTTTTTCAGCAACAAAAAAATGTCACCCTTATGTGAAATGATTTAATAGTTAATTAAAAAAATATTCAAGATGGGAAAACTTTAAAAGCAAGCGAGAGAACAAAGTAAGCTACAAATGTTCAGAATAGGGAATCTTCGAGATAAAATCAATCCAGCAGAAATTAAAGGGATCCACTTTTCCATGTAACATCAGAAAGCAGTCAAACCTCACCAAAGATAACTTTTTCCCTATGAACCCCACATGGAGTATACATAAGAGTTAGAATCAAATGTATGTTGATAATTCAAGTTAAAAGAAATACAGCTTCCTTCACATCAACCTTCAAGTAGATGACATCAACCTTCAAGCACCATCCTTTAATGGACGGTTGTCTTTCTCTTAGATGAGCGGTATGAGAAACCCAGTCCTGCTTGAAGAAGCCCTGTGGTTGTGGGGAAAGCAGAACTTTTGCGTCCTGCATTTGGAACAACCCTAATGCTCCTTTCCAAGCCTTCCTTGCACCTAGGCAAAGACCTGTGAATTGGCTTTTATCAAACTGACTCACACATTCTGGACTTTGCACTTAATGTGCTGAAACTCAAGACAGAGGTGCTTCAGATGCCTGCCCAGCTGAGAAGAGGGGTATAAAGAGATTAATCATCAGTGACAGTACTAAACTGATGGTTTATCGTAGGGCAAGCACTGCCTGGTAGGTGCATACTGCTTGTGCAGCACCATGTGGGGCAGCATTGCCCACAAAGACCCAACTCCAGTGTGTGGCTTCAAGCACAGTTTCCCATTCCACAGTCCTTCAGCTTGGATCTCTTGCAATCCACTCTAGTCTTGGGCTATTCAGGAAGTATCTTCACTGTTGTCTCGGGGGTTAAAGCAGGCTATTGGAGCCCATGCAACACTGGAATCATATCTTCTGTTGCAGTTACCTTCCTGATGCTGGGAAAAACATCCAACCAGAAGCAACTTATGGGAAGAAAGAGTTTATTTCAGGTTTACAAATTCCAAGGAAGCTCTGTCATGGCAGAAGAAGCTGGCTCACTTCCATAGATCCAAGTGGAGAAAAACAATTGCAACAAGAGGCAAGCACCAACAGCTAAAGCTCAAATTTGACTCTTTGCAAACCTAGTAGGGCTGGACCCAAGATCAACCCCCAGGGACATGCCTCCTTCAGCAGGGATCTACCTGCTGGAGGTGTAAGAAGTGAATTTTATCTTCATCAAAAATATGAGATTACAGGGGACATATATTTACATTCAAAACACCACGCCTCTATCTTTGCCTTGCCAAACAATTTAAAAAATTAAGTATAATTTAAACTTACACAAAAATTATGAGTAGTCCATGGAATTTATTTCTTCAGCCATATTTTGAATGTTAATCTTACTATATATTGCATACTTTTCTTTCTCTTTGTGTATACTTACTGTAAATGTTTTAATAGTACATTCCATCATATGTGATACCTTTCCCCTAATGTATTGTTGTGATTTACTAAAAAGATCCTCTGATATAATCACAGAACTATTCAAGATCACATTAACATGCTCTACAGACCTTTTTCTAAATTTGCCAGTTGTTCAATAATGTACTTTATATAAAACAAAAGTTAAAATCATTCTTGAATTGTTTAAAAAATCCTCCATTCTTTACTTTTTATTTATTATTATTTTTTAATTTAATGTCCATAATGAGTTACAACATTTAGTGGGCAAACAATGAGTTGCTATCCCCGATTCCCCTCCCCACTCCACTGGATAACCTCCTCCATGGGTCGTCTGGATCAGTCCTTGTGACAGGGGACCATGGATAGCCTAGTATTCAGCCAGGTTCTCCTGGCCATGCCTCTGGATAGTCTCCCCCACCACGGCTCTTACAATCTTTACGCCCCCTCTTCCACATAGTTCCCTGAGTCGTGGTGGATGAGTATTAAGGCTGCTTTAAGGTTGTGAGTTTAGAGGTCTTTGTGTCGAAATCATTGGTTTCTGTCTCACTGGCTTATCCTGTGTTGATTTAATGGCTGTGGCTGTGGGCCCCTTGTTCATCCCGTCATTCTCTGCGGGGTTCCATTTGGATCCTCCACGATATGACTGTGGTG
>PVHP010051908.1:0-11288 GCA_004024765.1 Zapus hudsonius
GATGGGGGGGCATCCGGTCCAGGTGAAGGGGTGGGGGGAGCCGGGAAAGGCTTTCGGGGATCTTCGGAACGCTCTTGACACCACCGACCTCGATTGGAAGTGAGCGTGGGCTCTGACATCCGGGTGCCGGGAAGTGATGGGGACACGAGCGGGTCGGGAGGGAAGGGGGGCTCTGCCCAGAGTCTTGACAGGTCACCCAGCCTTGGCCTGGAGTGTAGATCCTTCTGTCGCCTAATTACCTGCCAACTGGACACGCGACGCAACGCCCCAGTTTCATAAACGAATAGAAGGAAAACACTACTTTTTAAAAAGGATTTCAATCTTAGCTCCTCTGAATTGATGACCCCAGGTTTTCCAGTTTCTTAATGCAAAATGCGAGTCCGCGTTCCTTTCCAAGAGGAATCCTCGACAGATAAACTGGACGGTCCTCTACAGAAGAAAGCACAAGAAGGGACAGTCGGTAAGTGGAACACGGTTTGGTGATGGGAGGCCGAGGACATTGGATCGCTGTTTCTTTGGGACGAGTAGTTTTGCGTTGATCCAGAGCTTGGTGTTTCCCAAGCCCCAGTCAATTCTCTGGTGTCCGCTCCCCACAGGACTGAAGGTTCACATCTTATTATTTATGTGGGTTGGGGAATGGAAGTCAGGACTCAGGGCCATGGATCCTTCCAGGTCCTCTGTTTCGTCTTTGTTACATTGTGATTAAATGAGACTGAATGTCCCTTAGAGACTTAAGCATCAACCAGGTGACAAACTGTACAGACAAGTCTCTCCATACATACCGGAGGCTCAGCAATATCCAATTAAAAATTGGGAACAGTTCCTCTGTAAAAGTATTAGAAGTTAAATTGGGGACATTGAGTTTTAGGGCCCCATAGAGTGGATGGAGTGAAGTGAATTGGATGAAGTGAGTTTTGATCAAGTTGGTTTTGTTTGGTACCTCTTCCACCCCACAGTTCTTGCTCCAGCTCAGGCTGTGACCTGGAGTTCGCTGTGTACTCTCAGGGTGGTCCTCCTACAGCACTGCCTCCCCAGGGTTAGAAACCCTTTCACTGCCCATTCTGTCTGTGCCTCTATCGTAAATATTTTGAAAACTATTTTAATTATGTGCAAGAGGAATAAGTGAGAATGTGCACTGTAAATGAAGTCCAGATGCACCACCTTGTGTGTCTGGCTTTCCGTGGGTACTTGGGAATCTAACTCTGGTTGTGTGTAATCTCAAATGACGAGTATAAGCTAATTGGCATTGGGACCCTAGTCCATTTGCTTCTTAAGACCTGAGTGTAGTTTTTAAAATACAGAACTCTAGTGGATTTGCATTTTGACATCAACCCCTCCTGTGAGATTAGCTGTGGAATTTTCCACTTGATGGTTGCTCTAGTTTTGAACATTTGGATTAAGAGGTGCTCAGTGTTAGATGCAGATACATAAAATATTTGACAATGAAAGGATGAACCTTGATTAAAATGGGTATGCTAAGAAGAAATGAGTTAGACAAGGATAATTACATGATTCTACTTTTATAAGATAGGCAGATTGAAGAAAGACTGGAAAGGGAAGAGAAATGGGGAGTTTTACTTTTTTATTTTAAAATGGATTTGGGGTGAAAAAAATTAAGAGATATAAAGGTTGTTGTTTTCTACATTAAAAATTCCCCCTCCCTCCAGGTAGGGTCTTGCTCTAGCCCCGGCTCACCCAGAATTCACTTATGTAATCTCAGGATGGCTTCAAACTCATGGTGATCTTCCTACCTCAGCCTCCAAAGTGCTGGGATTAAAGGTGTGCATCACCATACCTGGTCAAGATCACTTAAAAAAAAATTTGAGACTGAGAGGCAGATAGAGAATGGGCATGCCAGGGCCTTTCCAGCTACTACAAACTCTAAACACATGGGTCACCTTGTGCATATGGCTTCATGTCGTATTGGGGAATCAAACTTTGGTAACTGCTGAGCCATCTCCTGCCCTAAAATCACTTAAGGTGTGATTTAGTTCATGAAATAACCACTTTGTTGACTGTACAGGGTTTTTTTGTCCTTTTTAAGTATTAAAAGGTGCAGGATTTGTAATAGGTAAAGGAACTCATAACTTGGAAAACTCAAGCTTTATTTCATATAGTTGGCATGAGTCATTTGAGTGTTAATCTTGAGTTTAGTCGCTGTCTTAAAAGGATCTAATTTCTTCCACGTTTATTAAGTAAGGGTCATAAATGTGCTTTCAATCTTTTTGGTTCCTAGGAGGAAATTCAGAAGAAAAGAACCCGCCGTGCAGTCAAGTTCCAGAGGGCCATCACTGGGGCATCCCTTGCTGACATCATGGCCAAGAGGAATCAGAAACCGGAAGTTAGGAAGGCTCAGCGAGAGCAAGCTATCAGGTGAGGAGGGTCTATAGGAACCTAATCGGATGTATTGGGATTATCAGTCGCACAGCACAGTTGTACAGTCTATAATACATGCCAACCTGGCATCAACAAGCAAATTTATTAACAATCTCTTTGGATTTACTCTACAAATAAAGATAAGAATATGATCATTTTACTTGTCCAAAATTGGCACCTTGTTAAAAGTATCTGATTTTTGCTTAATAATATTTTTTATTGTCCATAATGAATTACATTAGTTAATGGGCAAACGAGGAGTTGTTATCCCCAGTCCCCAATGCCCCTCTTCCCCCTCCCCAATCAGCTGGACATCCTCCTCCGTGGGCTGTCTGGATCAGTCCTTGGGGCAAGGGACCATGGATAGCCTACTATTCAGCCCAGTTCTCCCCATCCTAGTATGTTATTGAGGGGGGGGGCATGCCTCTGGATATTCTCCCCCACCAAGGCTCTCACAATCTTTCCGTCCCCTCTTCCGCTCAGTTCCCTGAGTCTTGGTGGGTGGCTTAATAGTATGTTTTAACTCCACAGGGCTGCCAAGGAAGCAAAGAAGGCCAAGCAGGCATCAAAGAAGACGGCAATGGCGGCTGCTAAGGTAACTGTGGCTTTGTTGAAGTTCTAACCAGTTCGTTGTGTCCATTGGCAGTGATGTGGCTGATCATTTCTGGTGAATGGTTAGGATCCCTGAGCTCTAGGCTTGAGTGAGTCTGTTAATTGTAGGCATGAAAAGTTCACTCAGCTTTTTTCGGTGTTAATCATAGATTCATAAACTGTAAAGTTAAGATTGGCCTCATTCCTTTTAAGTGTATTACTAAAACAATTATTTTAAAAAAAATTTGAGATGGAGAAAGAGGCTGAGTAAGAAAATAGATGTGCCAGGGCCTCTTGTAAACAAACTCCAGCTCTGTTCACTACTTGTGCATCTGACTTTACATGGGTGCTGTTGCTCCAGCCCCCTAAAACCATTCTCATTCTCTCCCTCCCCCCCCTCCCTCCCTCTCCCCCCCCCTCTTTCTCCGTATAGTCTCAGGGTGGCCTTGAACTCATGGTGATCCTCCTACCTCTACATCCACCTCTGGAAGTGCTGGGATTAAAGACGTGCGCCACCACACCCGGCTAAAACCATTCTTGAAAACAATAAATAAAAAGCTCGTGTATGGAGGTGCTAACCTGTAGTTTAGCAACTGGCAGATAAAGGAAGGAGGACTTCTTTAAGGTCACTCGGCTATATAGTGATTAAAGTTATGTGAGACCCTGCCTTCCATAAAGATTGTTAGAATTCAAGACCCCATGCTGCATTATCTCTGTGATGTATGAGTAGTGTAAATGTGGGGAAGCTCACCTACACACCAGGTTTTCATAAGGAAGGCAGTCTAGTTTACATGCAGGACAAGAACAGTGATGACGTTCCATGTGATACTGCCATGTAACATCGTTATCTTTTTTACAGGCTCCCACAAAGGCGGCACCTAAGCAAAAGATTGTGAAGCCTGTGAAGGTTTCTGCTCCCCGCGTTGGTGGAAAACGCTAATCGGTAGATCAGATTTTTAAATAAAGATCCATCTATAACTCTAGGTTGTGCTGGATTTTTTTTTACTCTAATAAAAAACATGTTATGCTTACATGTTAACTATAAAGTTAAGAATTTTAAGAGGTGGTTATAATCTTAAAGTTCATTTCTTGGGATCGCTGTGTGTTGCTTGGCCATAGTATGTACACTTAGAATATTCAAGACTATTAGGCTCAATCTCTGACATCAAGTTTATTTCTCCAGAATAATGCCTCTTGGCTGACAGTGTCATGATTGTGTGCAGTGCATGGTGAAGCACACCTGTGATTTTAGCACTTTAGAGGCAGAGGCAGAGGCGGGAGAATCAGGATTGCACAATGAACCAGCTACATGAGACAAACACTTTAACATTTTTTTGCTTTTATTTTCAGTGCCTGGGATGAAGCCCAGGGCCTTGCATATCTAGGCGTTTACCACTGTGTCTCTGGCCCAAGATCTATGAATGTTGTGGTATTAATAGCACTTTCTGTTTACAAACCTGCAAGTTCTATGATGTTGATAGACTTGGTGTCAAAGTTGCGCCCCCGCCCCCCCCAAGAAAGACACTAGGAGCTGGAGAACTGGCTCTGGTTGAAGTGCTTACTTGTAAAGTCTGCCAGTCTGGGTTTGATTTGTGCCAGATGCACAGTGGCACATGTTTGTAGTTCCTTTGCAGTGGCAAGAGGCCCATATACTCCTTTGTCTGTTCACAAATAAATACATTTAGAAAAAAGTTACTCATGGCTCTGGTTTAAAGTACTTGCTTGCAGAGTCTGTTGGCCTGGTTGAGTTCCCTATTTTCCACGTAAAGCTAGATGCGCAAAGTGGCACCAGTCACTTTGCTGTGGCAAGAGGCCCATTCTCAAATATGTAAGAAAAAATGCTCTTCTATGATAGAATCATTTACGTTGGATTTCTCTTGTGGTGGTTTACCTCAGCTGTACGATGTTTATATTATAAACTGTATTAATTGTGGAGTTTTTTTGAGGTAGTTTCACTCATCCAGGCTGACCTGGTAGTGTCAGGTTGGAACTCAGCATCTCTCCCTCCCAAGTGCTGGGAAAAAGGCACATGCCACCAAACCTGTCCTTTCTTACCAGAAAACAAACTTCAGTGAGTGCTGTTATGTTTATTTTTTGTGGGCAATCTCCACTCAGGCCCATGCTAACCCTAGAACTATGTATCCCAAGTGGTCTAAATTCATGGTGATCCTCCTGCCTCAGTTTCCCTGAGTGCTGGGATTAAAGGTGTGAGGCACCATACCTGGCTTTGTGGACTCAGGGTTTGACTATGTAGCCTAGGCTGTTCTGTAACTCAAGATCCACCTGCTTCTGCCTCAGCATTGGGCAGCGTTGGGTTTGTATTACAACTTGTCTAGGAGGATTGCTTTATAGAAATTTTGAGATAGGTTTCTGTGTAGCTCAGGCTAGCCTTACAGGTGTGTGCCACCATGTCCATTTTTGAGATAATTCATACAGCATATCGGACTTAAAGAATTGTTTGTTGAGCTGAGTTAAAGAAGCCATGTCTACCCAGAACTAAGGGGCAGGATTACTGATAAAACTATCAGTATCAGAGTCCTGCCTAGGCTACCCATTAACTGGTGTAAAAGATAGGCTTGCACATAGAAAGTAAATCACCCTTTGCAAGGACACAATGAAAATCCACAATCCTAAAAAAAAAAAAAAAAAAAAAAAAAAGCCAGGCGTGGTGGCACACACCTTTAATCCCAGCAGAGGTGGTAGGCAGAGGTAGGATCGCTGTGAGTTCAAGGCCACCCTGATACTACATTGTAAATTCCAGGTCAGCCTGGACTAGAGCGAGACCCTACCTTGAAACAAACAAAAAAATCCACAATCCTCTTAAAGAACATACATACTCAAAAAGAAGTCCAGATCATTCTCAATTTTACCAATGTAGAATTTTTTTCCCTGTGTATGTTGAGGATTTGTGTTAGGGCTAACAAAACAGGTTTGAGTCCTAAAAGCTGAAACATGTAAAATAGGAAGATTTTGCTTGGGAAAAACACTGGTAATGAGTTATTGGGGAAAACAAGGTCATTAGGACATTTGACCAAAATAGTAAAATGAATGCTGAATTATGGATGCCAAAATTTGGAAATAATGTCTTACTGATCTAATTCCACTGATGATTCTAATTGCCTCGGAGTCCCAGGCAGGCTAGACAGTTTTGCGTAGGAAGAAAATTGGACCGCCAGGAGCATTCTAGATCATTCCTATTGCCTCAATCCCGAGTATTAGGTGACATTTCAGGATCTCCCACTTCCATCTTAGGGTCTCGCTCTAGCCGAGGCTGACCTGGAATTCACTCTGTAGTCTCAGGGTGGCCTCCAACTCATGGTGACCCTACTTCTGCCTTCTGAGCGCTGGAACTAAAGGCATGTGTCACCACGCCTGGCCTTTTTAAAATGGATTCTCATTCTAACCCAGAATGATTCATCATGTAGTCCCAGGCTGGCCTGGCACTCACCAGAATCCCCCTCCCCAGCCTCTCGAGCGCCGGGGGAAAGGAGCGCCACTCTGCCTGGCGGGGGGTTTTGCACTGCCGAGCGCGCTGGAGAGGCGTCTCCCTCGGATTATTTCCCGGTCAGCCTAGAACCAGGTGACTGTAAACCTTGAGTCTCGTTTTCAAGTCCTTGCAGTCTGCGCTTGCGCACCCGCTTTCACACCACCTAAGGGCCTCGGAATACGCAGCCCCAGGGTTCAGGCGGGGCGGTCGAGTCGTATCTACCACGGAAGCCTGGAATTTTCAGCCAGGACAGCTGGACCTGATAGGTACCCAGGCGGCCTTCAGCACCCAAGGGAGACAGCCTGGGCTGCGCTGAGCCTTTGGAATACTGAGACCGACCTGAACTTATGCCAATATATACTGTCGGTGACGTCGTCAGTACGTAGAAAAGTCCTGTCCTTGCTGGGGGGCCGGAGTCTCCGGCCGTCTCGCCGGCGGGTAGCGCCCACCTGCGGGGAGCGCAGACCCGCTCCAAAATGTCCCCCGCAGCCGTGACGTCGCCGCCTCCAGCTGCCGGCCAAGGCGCGCCAATCAGGGCGCAGGCCCCGCCCCGGGCTCGCGTCACTTCCGGTGGTGCAGCAGCCATCTTGCCAGTCGCCCGCGGATCCCGCGCGCCGGGGAAGTGCAGTTCCCCCTGGTTACCCGGCCGGCCGTCGTTCGCCCCGGGACTCGGCGGCGCCCGCGGAAGGCAGGCGCCCGGCCCCGCGCCCGCCGCCCGGGCGCCGTCTGTCCCCGCCGCCCGCGGCCGCCATCGGCATGTCCAGCGAGGAGAGCTACCGGGCCATCCTGCGCTACCTGACGAACGAGCGCGAGCCGTACGCGCCGGGAACCGAGGGCAATGTCAAGCGCAAGATCCGCAAGGCCGCCGCCTGCTACGTGGTCCGCGACGGGACGCTGTTTTACCAGCGGCGCCAGCGGCACCGCAAGACCTTCGCCGAGCTGGAGGTGGTGCTGCAGCCCGAGCGGCGCCGGGACCTCATCGAGGCGGCGCACCTGGGCCCGGGCGGCACGCACCACACCCGGCACCAGACCTGGCACGACCTGTCCCGCACCTACTGGTGGCGAGGTGAGCGCCGGCGGGGCGCGTGCGCACTGCCAAGCCGCGGCTCCGCGTCCTGCGGCGGGGACCCGAGAGCCGCCGCACTTCCCACAGGAAGGAGGCCCCGGAGGCGGGGGGCGGGGCCTGCCAGGGGCGGGGCTTAGGGCTTCTTTGGGGGCGGGGCCTTCCAGGGTGGGGCTTAGGGGGCTTCCCCCGGGACCTGGCTAGCCGGGGGCGGGGCCTTCCCGGGGCGGGGCTTAGGGTCTTCCCCGGGGCGGGGCCTGGCGCTCCGCCGCGACCACCCGGAGCAATCCGATCCAGCGACCCGCACTGCAGCCTACACTAGGAGCTTCTACGTGGAAGCCATGAGGATGTGACCCTTTGTCTTGAATCTCGTTTTTAGAGCAAGAGTTAAATATTAGGATTCATGTTTTTAAGGGGGAGGGGCTTGCTATGTAGCCAAAGTTGGCTTTGAACTCACGGCCATCCTCCCATCCCAGTCTCTTTTGTGCTGGGATAACAGGGGAGCTTCACCGAAAGTGCCTGGGGGGGGGGGCGCTGCTTATCTGCCAGGGGATGATAAGGTTACTGGGATTTGTTTATTTTGGGCCTGGCTCCTTAGGAACCAGATCTGGAGAGGTGCCCTTGGCTCACAACCTCTTTGACACGAACTTCATCATTCAGTATTGAAATAGTTTAAAAGGCTATCATAAGAGATTTTCTGTACTTTTAACTATTAGAGGCGCATCATGATTTACTTGCAAGCAGGGAGAGAGAGAATGAGAATGCAGGCCTTCCAGCCACTGCAAACAAACTGGAGGCACATCTTTCCTACAAAGCATGCTGACCCATCTCTCCAGCCCACAAGTTTTTTTTTTTTATAAAATGCTGTTTATGACAACATAATAGTTTTATTACATTATTTGATGAACATTTAATATTTCATCAGTTAAAATTCCAAGGCTGAGGAGACAGCTCAGCATGTAAAGTGCTTGCCTCACAAGTTTCTTTTATGAGGACCTGAATTTGATCGCTAGTATCCCTCACCATTGTCTATCTTAGTGAACCAGTGCTGTTATTGGCCATGGGTGACTCAGCACCTGCATCATCCAAAATGGCATCCCAGCGTGGTTGGTCACTCGAGAAAGTTGCATGACTAGAGCTCCCTGCACAGCTTGGAGGCAGCTTGACATGTAAGATAGTCTGTCTATTGTTAACTCTTATCATCCTTGGGGAGGGGCCTTATGAAGCTTTGGTATGAGACTTGAGGAGCCCCCTCTTGCTCCTGGAGGGAATGTTTCCATGGGAGGAAATAGTTCCACAATACCATATAAACTGTTAGCTACTCCTTTTGATTATTAGTAATGTGCTTATTTACATGTTTTTTTTTTCAAGGCAGGGTCACTCTAGCCAAGGCTGACCTGAAACTCATTTTTCAAATATATTTGTTTGCAAGCAGGGAGAGAGAGAATGGGCACGCCAGAGCCTCCAAGTGGCTGCAAACAAACTCCAGACACAAGCACTCCATTGTGTTTCTGGCTTTTATGTGGTTATTGGAGAATCCAACCCAGATCCTTAGACTTTGCAAGCAAGCACCTTAACCACTGAACCATCTCTCCACCCCTGGAATTCATTCAAGTTGGCCTTGAACTCAGGGTAATCCTCCTACCTCAGCTTCCCAAGTGCTGGGACCAGAAAGCATGTGCCCCCAGGTCTAGATACATGTTTCCTTCCCCCCCCCCCCTCAGATAGGGTCTTACTCTAGCTCAAGCTGACCTGGAACTCACTCTGTAGTCTCAGGCTGGCCTCATGGCGATCTTCCTACCTCTGCCTCCCCCAAGTTCTGGGATTGAAGGCCACCACACCTGGCCTGGGTACATGTTTCTTTATCAGAGGCTTACTAGATTTCACAAACTGTATAGGGGAAAAAAAAAAAAAAAACCTTTATCACTATAGTTTTAAGGTTTTCAATAGTTTCTTTGTGTAATGTTTTTAAAAAAAAAAATTTTTTTTTTTTTTCCCGAGGTAGGGTCTCCCTCTAGTCCAGACTGACCTGGAATTCACTATGTAGTCTCAGGGTTGCCTTGAAGTCATGGTGATCCTCCTACCTCTGCCTCCCAAGTGCTGGGATTAAAGGTGTGCACCACCATACCTGGCTTTTTTTTTTGTTGTTGTTGTTAAAAAATTTTAAGAGTTAAGCAATTTACATAAGCATATTTCTGGTTAATGAAGAATGTTTTCACTTGTTGATTCTAGTTATAAAATAGTATTTGTAACAGGTGTTGGTGATTATTTAGAACTGATAATTGATAAAAATTTATTTTTCTTTGCTCCAAGTCTATACCTAGTTTAAAAGAAAACAACTTTATTAGTAACTTGACATCCAAAAGGCTATCACAAGGGAGTTAGTTGGGAAAATACAGAAAGTTACATTGCAGAGCCAACAAAACAATTGTTTCCCTAAATGTGAAGGTAGCCTCCCTAGCAGATGAGATTTGTTAAGTTTTTCACCAATATAAGTAAAGAAAAAATGTTATGAGTAAAATTAGTAAACATAATCTAGATAGCAATACTACAACCTCAGTTTTATGTGTTTTGGCTAGTGTTTCTCATTGAACAGTGAAACTCTTCTATTAGAAACATCAAAAGAGTATCCAATCTTCTGTTGCCTGAAGACACACCCCAATCAGTATGTTATATTATACATTATGCCCTAATAAAATGTGACCAGTGATCCAGTGTCGTGTCCCTCACCCCCCAGGTAGGGTCTCGCTCTAGCCCAGGCTGACCTGGAATTCACTCTGAAGACTCAGGGTGGCCTCGAACTCAAGGCAATCCTCCTGCCTCTGCCTCCCAAATGCTGGGACTAAAGGGTTGCACCACCACACCCCCAGCAGTTTTTAACTTTTTATTGACATCGTCCATAATTATAGACAAAAAGCCATGATCATTTCCTTCCTTTCCCTACTTTCCCCTCTCAAATCCACCTTCCATCATACCCCTCCCCCTCTCAGTTTCTATTTTATTTAGATGTCATCATCTTTTCCTCCTATTTTGAAAATCTAGAGTAGGTAGTGTCAGGCACAGTGAAATCAGGAATATCAAGGCCATTGTATATGGAAGATGACATTGCAAGCAGTCCTACCCTCCCCTTGGCTCTTACAGTCTTTCCATCACCTCTTCTGCAATGGTCCCTGAGCCTTGGACGTGTGATAGAGATGTCCGAGTGCTGAACACTCACTGTCACTTCTCCATACTATCTTGTCTTTTGCGTCAACCCAGTGGTCACTATCATCTGAAGAGAAGCTTCTTTAAACAAAAGTGAGAGTGGCATTAATATATGGGTATATCCTTTTTTTTTTTTTTTGGTTTTTCGAGGTAGGGTCTCGCTCTAGCCCAGGCTGACCTGGAATTCACTATGTAGTATCAGGGTGGCCTTGAACTCATGGTGATCCTCCTACCTCTGCCTCCTGAGTGCTGGGATTAAAGGTGTGCACCATCATGCCCAGCTAATATATGGGTATATATTTTTTTTAAAGTACTTATAAAAGGCAGTTTGGTGGGCATAATATAGCATTTAGCCAGATAACATCAGGCATTAGTCCCCTAGGGCTCATGACCTCCCCTGCCATAGGCTTTTGACTAGGTCTTCAATACAGGCATGTATTCCTTTCCGTAGAACAGGCCTCCAGTTCAATGAGAGAACAATTGGTTTCCCCCACAATAGATGTACCACTATTGCCCAGTTGGCACATTGGGCCTGGCTGGCCAATCCTAAGGCTTGCAAGGTCCACT
>PVHP010051909.1:0-11297 GCA_004024765.1 Zapus hudsonius
ACGTTAGGAGAACACAGTTTGGAAATTATATGCCACAGGAATACAGCATGAAGGGGAAGCCGGCAGCCTGCATTACAACCTTGATTCTGCAGAGCAGGTTCTCAGACAAGGACGGACCACACAGGAGCAAGCTGAGTGCGGGCACTGTGGGCGCCCGAGAGTCAGATGTGCTTGACAAGTTTTCCCTTAACTTGAGGAGCTCATGACAGGCCTAATCTGAATTAAAAACTGGAATGGACCTGGGCCTGGTGGCGCACACCTTTAATCCCAGCACTCAGAGGCAGAAGCAGGAGGCCACCCTGCGACTACATAGTGAATTCCAGGTCAGCCCGGGCTAAAGCGAGACCCTGTACCTTGAAAAAACAAAACAAAACAAAAAAAACAATAACACTCCCCAAAAATACCCCTGGGATGGCAAAATTAAAAATATAAACTATAATTAGAACTTGTTTTAGGGGGGCAGTGAGGGTTGAGGTAGGGTCTCACTCTAGCTACGGCTGACTTGGATTTTACTCTGCAGCTCCAGGCTGGTCTCGAACCCACACCGAAGCTGGAGAACTATCACGTGACTGGGCAATAACATGAGACAAAGGGTGGAGGTTAAAGGTCTCTTGCTTGTGCCTGGTTACTTGTCTGGTTTATCTTTCTGTGAGTTCAAGGCTAGCCTGAGACTACACAGTGAATTCCAGAGAGAGAGATCCTATTGGGAAAAAAAACCAACATGTGTTTGTTAAAGGCAGTAACTGGTTTTCTCTACTTCTCATTGACGCTCATATTACTTGGAAGGTTTGTGAAACTCGTAATAAAAAATATAGTATTTTAGCCGGGCGTGGTGGCGCACGCCTTTGATCCCAGCACTCGGGAGGCAGAGGTAGGAGGATCACCATGAGTTCAAGGCCACCCTGAGACATGCCTCTGTAGAACTCAATTATCACTGACTTAAGATATTAAGATAGCTTCATATCTTAACACTAAACTAAACGTAAACCATGAAACTTTGGAAGGCACTCTGTACAACACTTATCTTTTTACCACAGTGTTCAATATTTCAGCATTAACAATGAAAAGTCTTCAATGTGATAGTTACTGTCACACTTAATATGGGGAAATAGAGCAATCAGAGGCCAGGTTGCATCTTTCAACAGGTTATTCATTCATTACTCGCTCCCTTCATGCTTGGGTGATGTCCAGTTTTGTTGATAGACTTCAGAAGATTCCTCACGTGTAGAAACACTGAGAGAGAACGAATCTGACTGCAGTTACAATGGAGAATGCCTAAGTGTCCTGGCCGAGACGGAGCGCTTGAGCCGAACGCACTGCTTGCTTCTCTTCAGATCTAGCCCGTCCACCCAAAGAGCCCATAGTTCAGATACATTAGAGATTACAAAGATTTAGATTCTAGTCAGGATTTCACATGAGGACGTGTTCATGATCCATGTAAATGTGGACAAGTCTCCCCTACTTCTGAGAGCTTAACTCTAGATCCATTGCCTAAGGTGGACTAAAGTAGGGGCGGTCTCACTCTAGCCCAGGCTGGCCTAGAACTCAGTGATCCTCCTACCTCTGCCTCCAGAGTGCTGGGAATAAAGTCATGCGCCACCATGCCCGGCAATGTGTACTTTTTTTTTTTTTTTTTTTTTTGAGGTAGGGTCTCGCTGTAGCCCAGGCTGACCTGGAATTCACTCTGTAGTCTCAGGGTGGCCTTGAGCTCATGGTGATCCTCCTGCCTCTGCCTCCCGAGTGCTGGGATGAAAGGCGTGCGCCACCACGCCCGGCGAATGTGTACTCTTAATACCAGCTCAGAATGACAATCCAGAGAACCTACCAGATCTTTAAACTGAAAATCCTACCAAACTAAAACTGCTAAGTTTAAATGGCCCATGCCTTCCAGATGTCCAGACATTAAAACTTTACGGAGAGATCTGTGCCTCCCAACTAAGCACCAGGCCAGGACTTCAAGGGCAGAGATCTGAGTGACATGGCTGTAAACCAGAAAAGCACTCAGATTTTCCTTATGAACAGCTGCTGAAAAGGTCCAGAAACTCATGACTTCACACAATTTAAGTTGCATTGAGGCAGGGAAAAATGGTCAGAAAAGGCTGGAGAGACGGCTCAGAGGTTAAGGCACCCAAGTTCGATTCCCCAGTACATACCTAAAACCAGATGCCCAAGGCGGTGCATTTGTCTGGAGTTCATATGGCGCACTCATTCTCTCTCTCCCTCCCTCCCGTTTCCCTCTTCCTCTCAAATAAATCAATAAAAATAAATGGCCAGAGAAAGATCTCCATGTCCTATCAGGCCTGTCCGAGCAGAAGTACTTCCTCTTAGATGAGAATTAAGGCTGCAGGGCAAGGGTGTGAACCAATACCAGGGAGAAAACGGGCCTTTCACTCTGGCAGCCATCATCAGTGCTTATGTGACGGGCAGCTCCTCCAGACACGTGGAGAAAGGATTCTGGTGCTTTGATGACCAGAGAGGAGGAGAAAAGCCACGTACAGAAATTTTTCTTCCTGAGAAGGGGAGAGGTGGAGCCACTGGAGCGCACACCCAGCTAAAGGGGGAAGAGCCGGTAATAGAGCACACAGAGAGTTAACATGAGAGCACAATAAAATGCCACAAAGCCCAGAAGTTGGACAGACAGACAGATAAAACTGGATTCTTCTGCATGTGCCCCAAGAGAAAGTAGTGTTTCAACAGTTCTTTTAACGCTGAGGTTTAGTTGAAGGATGTCAGAAGGGGAACAAAGACTGTCCTGTCCAGAGTGTGAGCAGGAAAGGAAAACAGAAAAACAAAGTTAGTGGATCAGAAGCGCAGACTTGAGTACAGAATCCAATAGGATCCTTTCATTCATATTCAAAGACACACATCCCAATACATTTTTATTATGACCGATAACTAAAACTGCAGAGAACCATCTTTGCACAAAGACTGGCGCTTGTTACTAAGCAGCAGCATAGGATACAGTGATGGCGGCTGGCTTGACAGGATATGATTAACAGCTGCTGGACTCTGGCTCGGGGCACAGGAGGCCTGGGAGTAGAGGCAGTCTCTCAGCTCCCACTCCTCCCTACTGGTGAAGAAACACTAGGTCACCAAGCAAGGACACAGACTGGGGTGGGCTGAGCAGGGAGGCCAGGAAATCAAGGGGCTCAAAGCATGAAGAAAGCCTTATCATCAGCGGAGTCGAACAATGATTTGTATTCCTCTAAAAGTTGGATCAGGGAGCCAGCACTCAGGAGGCAGAGGTAGGAGGATCGCCGTGAGTCTGAGGCCACCTGAGACTACTTAGCGAATTCCAGGTCAGACTAGGCTAGAGGGAGACCCTACCTTAAAAACAAACAAAATATATCATCAGATTTGACCACTTACAAGTATTCTTTTAAAAATTATTTATTTGAGAGAGAGAAAAAGAAACAGACAAAGAGGAGAGAGAGACAAAGGGGCATTCGAAAGAGAGAGAGAATACGGGGTGCCAGGGCTTTCTGCCACTGCAAATGAACTCCAGAAGCATGTACCACTCTGTGCATCTGACTTTATGAGGGTACTGGGGACTTGAACCCAGGCCATCAGGCTTTGCAAGTAAGTGCCTTTAACTGCTCTCTCTCCAGACCCCACCTATTTAGCCCAGACTGACCTGGAATTCACTATGCAGTCTCCGGTTGGCCTGGAATTTATAGCAGTCCTCTTACCTCTACCTCCCGAGTGCTGGGAACATCGGCATGTGAAACCATCCCGGGCCCCTGATTCGATTCTTATAATGCAGCGTCATGATAGTAGTGACCAACTTAGCTCAGAGCTACTCTTAATAGAACTTTGTGCCTTGCATTTCTGATACACTTTAGGACAACAGTCTATCTAGGCAACACAGAAACATGAATAAATTTACCTGAGGTACACCAATTTTTCTGCAAGCTTCTAAGAAATTCTCCACATTTCGCCTGCATTTTGCTATTGTTAATTTAGGCTGCAATGAAAAAAGAAAAAAGGAAAATTGATATCAGGAAAGATCTAAAAAAAATTCGCAAATTTTAAAGATACTTTTTTCTTTCCTTTTTTTTTTTGTTTTGTTTTTTGAATCAGGGTCTTGCTCTAGCCCAGGCTGGCCTAGAATTCACTATATGGGCCTCAAATTCACATCGATCCTACCTCTACTTCCCGAGGTAAGAAAGAAAGGCTCTAGGAGAAGAGGACATGGGCAATTTTCTCTATAAATGAGGGAAACCCCAGTTTCTGAAAATCCACAGTTCTGATGCCAGCACTGATGGAAGAGCAGCGTGAAAAGACCTGACTGTATATATGAGTAGAAGCACAACTGTGTTTCTGTAAGAAACAAAATATACAAGAATAGAGGTTCTTGGTGACAAATTAAAAATGGGTTCAAAGATGGATTCAGGGCTGGAGGCATCCTTTTTAAATATTTACACAGCACAACTATTACACATCTATTATCACATTTTTCTTCTGAGGCAGGGTCTCACTGTAGACCAGGCTGACCTGGAACTCACAGTGATCCTCCTACCGCTGCCTCCTGAAGGCTGGGACTAAAGGTACCCTTATTATCACATTTAATACACTGCTGTAAATTGCCATTTAGGGGCCTCTCGTAAAACGAGACCCAGAAAGCAGGAATACAGGCCTTGCACCCAGCACGGGACCTGCCACTGTGCTGGACAAACGTCAAACGCTACTCAGCATTATGAACTTACCACAGCGGGTGAGGGGACGTGAATGCTTGGGACAGAGCGAGGCCGAACATGATTGGCCAAATGGCACAGAACGACACCATCAGTTAGAGCCGCTCCAAGGTCACAAGGCAGGGAGACTTTCAACCGGTATTCAATGTGCTGCAAGGACAGGAAAACGCATTACTGAAGAGCAATTCACACACAGAATGGAAAGGAATTATAACTGAGTACATTTCATCAGAAACCCAGAACAAAGCTGGATGTGGTGCTGTACCACTAGAATCCCAAGGATCACCAAAAGTTTGAGACCAGCCTGGGCTTACAGCAAAACAGAGAAGAAAAATTAAGATATCCAGAATAAAAAATAACTTATATGCTACGATCTCTATTTTATTTATTTTCCTTTTCTTTCTCTCTCTCTCTTTTTTTTTTTCGAGGTAGGGTCTTGCTGTCACCCAGGCTGATCAAGAATTCACTATGTAGTCTCAGGCAGACCTCAAATTCACAGCAATCCTGCCTCTACTTCCCAAGTGCTAGGATTAAAGGTTTATGCCACCACCTGTGGCAATTTCAGTTTTTTTTACTTGATTTTTTTGAGACAAGGTTTCATTATCTCAGGCTGGCCCTGTTGTGTGGTAGAGGATGACGTTAAAACTTCCAATCTTCCTGTGTCCTCCAGAGCATTGGGTTTACAGCGGCATACCGACAAGGCCAGTTTAGGCAGAGCTGAGGTCAAATCCAGAGCTTCGTGCAGGCTAGGCAAGCACTCCAGCAACTGAGCTCCAGCTCCAGCTCCCTTGTTTTATTTTCTATCTAAATCTATAATTCACACACATCCAACACGTATGTATTGAAGCCAGGACATAGTGTAAAAATTCAAAAGAAATTCACACATAACAGCATGATTAAAAAAGCTAGGAAAAGCTGGGCGTGGTGGCGCATGCCTTTAATCCCAGCACTCGGGAGGCAGAGGTAGGATTGCTGTGAGTTCGAGGCCACCCTGAGACTATATAGTGAATTCCAGGTCAGCCTGGGCTAGAGGGAGACCCTACCTCGAAAAACAAAACAAACAAACAAAAAAGTGCAATTTCAAGGGAATATACACACTTTCCGCAGTTGATCTATTAGTTTCAGCTCTTCTTCCCTCTGACTTGACATGGACTCTGTGGAATCAGTGGCAGGTGCAGAAGATGGGAGAAGCGGGGAAGCCTGACCTGGAAAACAGGAAGAGGTGAGGCAGGAAGGTTCGCGGCCAGCACAAGGGAAACGTCCTTGTCTCATGACTGCTTTCCTGGCCAATAGAGCACCTTCCGTACTCTGGACTGTGACTTTCTCTCTCTCTCTTTCTTCCTTATTTCCTTCCTGTTCCCTGTCTCCTCTCCCTCCCTTCTTTCTTTTTCCCCTTCTTTGAGGCAGGGTCTCTCTTTAGCCTAAACTGGCCTTGAACTCACAGCAGTCTTCCTACTTCTGCCTCCTGAGTGCTGGGAGTATAGGCGTGAGCCACTACTTTTGGCTGGAGTGACTGCTCTATAGTCTTCTCTAAATTATAGACATTTGAGGGGCTGGAGAGATGGTTCAGCGGTTAATGCGCTTGCCTGCAAAGCCTAAGGACCCACGTAAAGCCAGATGCACAATGTGGCGCATGAGTGTCTGTAGTTTATTTGCAGTGGCTGGAGGCCCTCCCTGGCACACCCATTCTCTCTGTGCTTGAAACTAAATAAGATAAATCACGGACATTTAAAAATTAATTATTTTAGCCGGGCATGGTGGCGCACGCCTTTAATCCCAGCACTCGGGAGGCAGAGGTAGGAGGAGTGCCGTGAGTTCGAGGCCACCCTGAGACTACAGAGTGAATTCCAGCTCAGCCTGGACTAGAACGAGACCCTACCTCGAAAAACCAAAAAAAATAAAATAATAATAATAAAATAAAATAATTATTTTTCAAGGTAGAGTCTCACTCTAGCCCAGGCTGACCTGGAACTCACTCTGTAGTCCCAGACTGGCCTTGAACTCTTAACAATATTACCTCTGCCTCATGAGTGCTGAGATCAAAGGCCATGCCTGGCAGAATTTGTTAAAGAGAAAACAGGTCTACTGACCACACTACAAGGAGGGAGGGGTTGGTGAGGAGTTAATAACAAGAGCATCTACCACCTCAGCCAGAAAATTTCACTATCCAGTTGGATTAGATACTTTTGTTTGCATATATTCATTTATTAATGTTTTAGTTGAAAAATACCTCATACATAGAAAATTACAAAAATTCTAAACATAGAGGGCTGAAGAGATGGCTTAGCGGTTAAGGCGTTTGCCTGCAATGCAGAAGCACCAGAGTTCAATTCCCCAGTGCCCATATAAAGCCAGATGCACAAAAGGCTGTCTGGAGGCCCTGGTGTGCCCATTCTCTCTCTGTGCCCCCCCCTCAAATAAATAAATAAAGTATTTAATAAAAATTATAAACATAGAGACCTGTGAAAGGCAGTCAGCCTCTTTGGTCATTATGGAACTTCCCCTGGATCTGTAGCTTCAATAAATCCTTTCCTCCCATAACCATGCTTGGTTTGGAGGTTCCTCCCAGCAGCATGTGCTGACTGCAACACCCACATTTCTTTCTTTTCCATTCATGGATATTCAACTTGGTGCCGCTGTAAATAATGCTATGAATACTTTTACTGTTTGTGTTTTGCAAGGCAGGGTCTTATTCTACTTTGGGTGCAAATGCCTGGCTTAGTTGATATGCTTTATATGGTACTAAGAAACTTTCTAGGGCTGGAGAAATGGCTCAGATGTTAAGGCCCTTGCCTGCAATCTTGGTTCAATTCCCCAGTACCCATGTAAAGCCAGATGCTAGCTCTGTCTCTCCAGCTCTGCTTGCAAACAAATAAAAATATTTAAAAAGCCAAAGGAAGGGTAGGACTGCTTACAACACAAACTGGCCTTAATATTCATGACTTTGCCATACACATTATGAGAGGAAAAGGACCAAAACAAATCAGAGACTAATTGAGAGGGGAAAGAGCTGTGGGGGAGGGTGGGGAGGAAGTCATAATGGCTTATGATCTATAATTATGGAAGCTATCAATAAAAAGTTAAAGAAACTTTCTTTTTTTTTTTAAAAGAAACTTTCTAATCAAAACAAATTCAAACAAAATGCTCTTATTTAAGTCAGTGAGATCACAGTCACTTGGAAAGTTTCAAGCTTTTGCCAAGGTGCTAGCTTGGAATATAGGTTCCAAAGCATGTTAACATTAATGTCATCTGTGTAAACCTAACTCCCACCCTGCCCTGCCTTTAAAAATTACTACCACCTACCTTTATTTGTTTCTGCCCTAACAGCCACTCGGAAAAGGAAGCTTTCAGGGCGCTGGGGCTGATTTCTCTGGAGAGCAGTACCACAAGGATACGCAGGGGAATGATGGACTACATCAGCATGCAGAGCAAAATGAGATGAAAGGAGATGGAGAGCAAATCAAATAAAATGCTGACACACGTGTCACGTCAGTTCAGTTAGTAGCACATAAAGAAAAAAAATAAAATATAGCAATGATATAAAATGATAAGTATTAATAAAAATGTCTCATGTAGAAAAGTAATCCTGAAAGAAAATCCTGAAAAGCTGCTTGTTTGTTTTCAAACTTCTTATGGTTAGCATAACAGTAAATACAGATTAAATGTTAATAATCAAACATAGTCTCTTGAAAACCTATAGCCCTGCCAGTTCACTCATTTTTCCTTATCAAAAGGCTAAAAGGTTGGATACATAACTAAATGATAAAATTAGAAAATGGTTACAAAGTTATGAACTTTCTGTCTAATTTTCATTTCTGCAAAAGCAGCCAAGTACCTGATCAGAGAGCATCCTGGTAAAGAGCCATCCTTGGCCTGGGGGATGGCATTCACCTCTAATCCTAGCACTAAAACAATCTTAATTTTACACAGCACTTCTGGGTTATTACCTGTTTCTGTTGCAGGTAAACTTGACATGACATTAGCTCTCTGCTCACTCTGTGGAAAAACAAATATATAGCACAATTAGTATCCAAGAAGAGGTAACTCCACAATTTGATAACTTTGGGATTATAAAACGATAAATAAAACCATGCAACTGTCCATCAAAATTAGGTCTAGGATGAAAATTTGGTAAAAATAACCCATTTTGTAATTTTCACACTTTTGAGCTGGAGACATAGTTTGGGTGTTAAAGAGATTGGCAGAGCTTGAAAGCCTGGGTTTGATGATCAGTACCCATGTAGAGCCAGATGCACAAAGTAGCACATGTGCCTGGACCTCATTTGCAGTGGCCAGAGGCCCTGGTGTGCTCATACTTACTCTGTCTCTTTCTCTGTCCCTCTCTCAAATAAAAATAAATACTAAAAAAGACAAACTTTTAGTGGTGCGTGGTGGCACATGACTTTAATACCAGTACTCTGGAAGCAGAGGTAGGAGGACTGTCGTGAATTTGAGGCCAACCTGAGACAACATAGTAAATTCCAGATCAGCATGGGCTACAGTGAGACCCTACCTCCAAAAACAAACAAAAATCCTTTTTCTTTAATTGTGCTTACATAATGTATTTTTGAAAATATTTTTATTTACTTGTGAATGACAAAGTGTGAACTCCAGATGCATGTGCCACTTTGCACAACTGGCTTTGTGTGGGAATCGAACCTGTACTGTGAGGTTTTGCAAGCAAATGCCTTCAAGTGCTGAGCCATCTCTCCAGCCCCTATATGCATTCTGTAATAATAGACCTATTATCAAATACCCACCCCACTTTAAAAATTTTTGGTTTTTTAAAAACATTTTTATTTGCATGTAGAGAGAGAGTGAGAGACAGACAGTGAATGAGAATGAGCATGAATGCATGCGCCAGGGCCTCCTGCCACTGCAAATGAACTCCAGATGCATGTGTCATTTTGTGTATCTGGCTTTCCATAGGTACTGGGGAAAGAACCCAGGTCCTTAGACTTTGCAGGCAAGTGCTTTAACCGCTGAGCCATCTCCCTAGCCCTCAAGTAGCCCTTTTTTTTTAATTTATTTTTTAAAAATAGCCCTTTTTAAAGACTGGGAAATGATCATCACCCTATGAGACCCTACCTCAAAAAACAAACAAACAAACAAAAAGTTTATTTATTTGCTAGATAGACAGAGGCAGATAGAGTGAGTAAGGGCATTTTATGGTCTCCTACCTCTGCAATCAAACTCCAGTGACATGCATCACTTTGTGCATCTGGTTTTATGTGGGTACTGGGGAACCGAACCCAGGAAGGAGTTTTTTTCAAGCAAGTGGCTTTAACCCCTGAGCTGTCTTTCAAGTCCCAGGCACAATTCTTAAAGCTGGAGTGAAGAGTGAATGATATAATTCTGTGTTCGAACCATCAGAGTTCCTCACTATTTTCTTTTCTTTTTCTTTGGGGGGGGGTAGGGTCTCCCTCTAGCCCAGGCTGACCTGGAATTCACTGTATAGTCTCAGGGTGGCCTTGAACTCATGGTGATCCTCCTACCTCTGCCTCCCCGAGCACTGGGATTAAAGGCGTGCACCACCATGCCTGGCTTTCCTCACTATTTTCTAAGTGATTTTTTTCTCATGCAAACTGACTTCGATAAAAACTCTAGAGACTGGTGTCCATATTCACTTTTAAGACTGCCCAGTTGAAATATGCCTCATCCACTGTAACAGAAATAAAGATGGTAGAACACAGACTTGTAACAAACAATGGAAGTCTGTTCGTAAGGACACACTAAAACATGCAATTCATATAATGCACACAATGGCAGTTTCTAGCAGGTTAGACAGGAATTGCTACAGACACTAGACTTTTGAGCTGCTAGTACAACATAAAAGATGATGGGAAAACAATTTTCTGAATGCTTAGAATTCTCTTGAGGGGCTGTAAAAAGACTTTAAATAAAACCCTTATGTTATATTCACTTTCGGCGGATAGAGCAACAGGCAATAAAGGAAACCAGTATAAAAATATGATCAGCAGATACCATTCCAGATAATGTTTTGCTGAGTTTAAAAAATGAGCACGGAGGAATAATTTTCATATGTAAGTACTTAAAACCCAAGTTTGGCTGGGTATGGTGGCACTTGCCTTTAATCCCAGCACTGAGGCTGAGGTAGAAGAATCGCTTTGAGTTTGAGGCCAGCCTGGGACTACAGAGTGAGTTCCAGTTAAGCCTGGGCTAGAGTGAGACCCTACCTCCTCGAAAAGTCAAAAGAAACAAAACAAAAACCCAAGTCTGTAAACGAGGCCTTTGAAACAGTTGTCCCCACTCTTAGCAACCAGTGGGTTTGCCTAGTGCCTGTGCCCATGTGTGACACTGCTTGCACTTGTACCAGAGTGTGTGGCAGTGAGGAGCCTCCCGCAAAAAATAGAACAAAAATCCTCAAACCAAAGCCTAAGTCGGGGGTTTTTAGTAGCTTAAAATATACATTAAAATAGGTTGCCAAGCCGGGCGTGGTGGCGCACGCCTTTAACCCCAGCACTGAGGCAGAGGTAGGAGGATTGCCATGAGTTCAAGGCCACCCTGAGACTACAGAGTGAATTCCAGGTCAGCCTAGGCTAGAGCGAGACCCTACCTCGAAAAACAAAAAACAAAACAAAA
>PVHP010051910.1:0-11292 GCA_004024765.1 Zapus hudsonius
GACCTGTAATTCACTATATAGTCTCACGGTGGACTCAAACTCATGGCGATCCTCCAACCTCTGCCTCCCAAGTGCTGGGATTAAAAGTGTGTGCCACCACACCCAGCATAACAGATTTTCATGCTTTATTTTATATACTTTTATTTTAAAAACTCACATATAAGGAACAGATTATACTCTACATCAGATAGCAAGGGACTAACATTGTGTGGAGGAGAATTTTGCATTATGTATTAGTCAGGGTTCTCTAGAGGAAACAGAGTTGAGAGAATGGATTATAGTAAAGGGGAATTTATTGGGGTAGCTTACATCAGTCCAACAATAGCAATATGTAGGCCCACAGGTGAAGGAACCAGTAGCTGTTCAGTCCACATGACTGAATGCCTCTGAAGTCCCAATCCAGCCTAGTTACTTAATTAAAAAATAAGAGAAATAGGTTCCCCAGGTCAATTATGTATTTTTTTACTTAATTCCAAATATATAAGCCTTATTTTCAGTTCAAAGTACTTGACATAATCTTTCTGCCTCCAAAACATATGCAATATTATGTCTTATAATCAGCATTTTAAAATGAATAAGCAGCTACTACACATGCTGTGAAGGAAAATGCTCAGTCCCATTTTTATATTTTGGCTTAAATGTAATTTTAAATTTACAGAACTAAATCAAATGAAGATGGAGGTGGGGGTGTCAGGACCTGAGCCTGGAGTTCAAGTCACTTCTGGAAAGCACCAAGCTGACTAGGTGATGTGAGGTGATGCTCAGGCTGCAGAGGGCTTCACCTCAGGGAGCCGCAGCCCAGGCAGATCCCTAGGCAGGCAGCATTGCTGCCAGGGGAGGTGTGCGCGGCAGCTCCACTCTCTTTTTGCAGGACTTGATGGAACTGAAAAGGGCCTTTGTGGTATTGGAGTGGCCCCTGTGTGTGTGCATGCCTGTGTGCCTGCAAGCGCTTGCATGTGCCTGACTACGCATGTGTGCGGGCTTGTGGGCTTGGGCCAATACTCCTGTGAGGCCTGCGAGGCCTTCTTGCCACCCAAAAGCGGTGCCATGGGCCCTGTGCTCCTCTTCTTGGGCACCAGCACGGCCTGGTTGTTGGGCAGAATGCAATCCTGTGTGATCCTCATGCCGCACAGCAGCTTGTTGAGTTTCTCGTACTTGCTGATGGCCAGCTGAAGGTGGAGCAGGAGGATGCACGTCTTTTGTCACAGCCACGTTGCCCCAAGATCGAGGATCTCCTCAGGTACACGAGCATGGCCTCCATGAACACCAGCATACCCACTCAGCCATCAGATAACTCGTTCACAGCCTCCATGAAGACCAGCACACGTGTTCATCTGTCAGGTACTCCAGCACGGCCTCCATGAAGACCAGCACACCCGCTCATCCGCCAGGTACTCGTTCACGGCCTCCATGAAGGTGAGCCACCTTCTCATCCGTCAGGTACTCGAGCCTGGCCTCCATGAAGACCAGTACACGTGTTCATCTGTCAGGTACTCCAGCACGGCCTCCATGAAGACCAGCACACCCGCTCATCCATCAGGTACTTGTTCATGGCCTCCATGAAGACCAGCACACGTGTTCATCCGTCAGGTACTCCAGCATGGCCTCCATGAAGACTAGCACACCTGCTCATCCATCAGGTACTCCAGTACAGCCTCCATGTAGAGCAGCCCATCTGCGCCCACCCGCTGGGCATTGTGGCCTTTCAGGAGAAGTAGGTGCACACAACCCACCCAGAACTGCAGGACAGTGTGTGAGGAGCACGACTTGGCCTTGGCATGGGGGAACTTCAGGACAGTGTGCGAAGAGCACGACTTGGCCTTGGCACGGGCCTGTCTTGCCTCAGCCAGATATGGTGAGCGACTCAGAAGCCATGCAGATCCATCACAGTCCAACAGTCCTCCAGTTTTTCTCTCTTTTTTGCATGTGTGTATGGTGTGTGTGTGTGTGCGCGCATATGTGTGTGCACCTTCAAGTGTTTGTACATTCATGTGTATATGAAGCTCAGGCTCCACCTACCTGTTTTGAGACAGGGTCTCTCATTGGTCTGGAGCTTACCAATTAGGCCAGTCTGGCTGGCCAGTGAGCCTCTGGAATCTGCCTTTCTGCCTTCCCAGCACACATTTCAGGTGCTCACTACCATACCCAACTTTTACATGCATATTGGGGATCAAGTTCAAGTCCTCGTGCTGAGCCTGGTGAGCTATCTCCCCACTCCCTCTAACAGATTTTGCCCAGTTATTTATCATTTCCATTAGGTCTCCTTTATTCCTGAAGCTTCAGATTTTTTTTTATGACTAAGCTATCTCCCCAAATTTATTTGTAACAAGTTTAATTTTTATCCCTTTAAAATAGAACCATGAAAAAAAATTAAAAATGAGGACCATGTACAGTGGAAAATATTGGTCTTTTTAATAAGCAGTGCTGGGTCAGTTATATATCTAGCCTTCTACCTCATACCATTAACAAGATCAATTACAATTAAGATGTAGGTATGAGTTTGGAAAGTAAAATAAAGGAAGAAATATAAACACATAAATATACCAAGCTTTTATATGAACATGTAAAACATCTTCATGATTTTAAAAAGGAAAAGATTTATTAAAAGGCACTGAAGTATTCTATTAACCATAAATAGAAAAATTTTTAAAGTCTGTATTAAAACTAAAAACTTGTATAATCAAGTGTTCCCTTATGAAATTTCCTGCTTGTCTAGTTGTTAGTATTCAGTGCTGTCAAATGGTTCTTTATTAGGGAAATAAATAGGAAATCCAAATAAAAGGAAAACATTCACAATTTCTAACAAAGGATGAACATAAATTTATTCTCTACATGTTAATAAAATTGATAAGCTGGCCAAAAGGGCTGGAGAGATAGCTCAGTAAGTAAAGGGCTTGTCTCACAAGCTTGAGTTCCTGAGTTCAATCTCCAGAACCCATGTAAAAAAAATCCAGACGTGGTGTCATGCACTTGTAATCTCAGCACTGGTGAGCAGAAAACTGGTGGGTCCCTAGGTTTGCCTAACCCACCAGTCTAGCTTACTTCGAAAAGTCAAGGCCAGTGAGAAACCCTTTCCCCAAAAAAGGTGTATGATGCCTAAGGAATGACATATAAAGTTATCCTCCAACTTTCATACATGCACGTGTGAGCACACACATATGCACATATGATTAATATACAGTTTTGAAAAATTGATAGTCTTTTTTATTTTCAAGGTTGAAGATGACAAGTGTCAGAATTCAGAATTTAAGAGAAACATGGAGGTCAGTAAAATCAACATTAGCTATTTGGGTTTGGGCTCCAAGTAACCAGGGGTGGGGCAGGCCAAGCACAGTGTAAATTTATTTGAACTGCTTCAAGAAAAACAAACTATTCTGGTCTGTGGATTATTGTCAATTTCTTTCAGGAGTGAAAGTCAAATAATTTGAATGGCAGTCCAAATCTTAATCATATACAGAATTTGGAAAATAATTATATTATGATTTAATAGCAGAGAAAGGGAATAAACTGATAATATTCTTTGTGCATTTATATTTTATATCTAAGGGTACAGTTTCATAGTTCCTGGTGTTTGTCATGATACTTTTTACACAGTCAGAATAAGAGTCAAAACAAACAAGTTTTGCTATGATGATGATATATTCTGGAGTAATTGGAGTCAAGTGATGAGTAAAGGTAAGAGAACAGAACATCATCCCTATGTAGACAACACTATTGGTTGGAAACTGGGCTGAAGCCAAAATTGATTGGGAAAGATGCTGTCATACTTTCTTGATGCCAAAGAGTACTTATACTTAACATTTGTTTTGCTTGGTTACTGTCATATCACCCAGGGTTAATTGACAAACTTACAACTATTTGGAAAAATACAATCCCAAAGGTATTATCTATGTCTCTGTCCCATCTCCATCATTATTAACAACCTGGACAAAGACAAAAAAGCTGACATGATGATATCTGCAAGTTGTTCCATAGTAAAGGACTATCCTATATGCTGGTTCAGTGAATCAAGAGGGGAGTAGTAGCCTTCATAACATTTAATAGGGTAAACCTGTATCTAGGTTTGAAAACAAATTGTTAATGGCAACACTGAGCAAGCCACCTGCAAAGGATAGGAAAGACCTGGGCTGGACATGTGTATGTGTGTTGTAGAGTGGGCTACAGGGCTTTACTTGACTGTAAGTTCAGTGGCACTCAACACTGGTGCCACAGCCTCCATCGACCAACAGGCAAGGAACTGAGGCTTTCCATCAACTGCCAGAATGAACCTGGAAGTAGACTCTCCAGCCTCAGCCAAGCTTTCAGATGAGATCACTGCTTTACTTGCAATAAGAATGCTACCTTGTGGGGCCTCTAGCTAAACTACGTGTAGACTCCAGATCCATAGAAACCAAAGGATGATAACTGTGTGGTTTGTAAGCCACTAAACTTTGGTTTTATTTTATTTTATTTGTTTCTGTCTTGAGACAGAATCTTAAACTGTAGCCCACATTACACAGAGTGTTAGGCTGGCTCACTATGTAGCCCAGACTAGCCTTGAACTTGTGGCAATTCTGCATCAGCCTCCTGAGTGTTGGAATTATCAGCATGTACCAAAAAGTCTAGTCAAGTTTGGTGATATTGGTTATGCA
The DNA here is from genome assembly GCA_004024765.1 of Zapus hudsonius. NCBI lineage: Eukaryota > Metazoa > Chordata > Mammalia > Rodentia > Dipodidae > Zapus > Zapus hudsonius. Next base: position 4,632 of record PVHP010051910.1, read on the forward strand.
ACAGCAGGAAACGAAATTAACCACTTCAGGCATACCACTTGTTCAGTGTCTCAATGAATAAGGAATTGACTTTCTCAACAACCCATTCCCTGACTTTAAAAAATCTTTATAATCCATAATTAGACACACTGTATGTCCTCTGACTGTTGACAGCAGTTCAAAAAGGTCTCATGCTGGTATTATATTGCCCCCATTATACTATTTTTTACAAAATGGGGGCAATATTGTGAGAATTCAGCAATTATGCCTTCTCAGTGTCACTGCGACTATTCCCATTAAGTTTTGAGGTTCTTCACATCATGATTACTTTTACAATGACAGATTCCAGTCAGCCATTCCCTCCTCTACAATGTGGTTCTCCACATGGAAGGAATACTGCACCTTCTGATGTGCTTGGACCAATTTGCCCCACTCTGAGCACTGCACCAGTCCTGCTTCCCAAGAGAAGGAGGGGCTGCAGGTAGGGAAGGCTAGGAATCTGCCCTTTGACTGTAGTCCCTCTATTTTTCCAACTTCAACCTGTGATCCCCTGAGGGGAAAAACTAGAAGGTGGCACTCCTAGAAATTCCACAATGTAGGTCACCCACTCAATGGGTAATGCCATATGAGGGCAAGCAAGTTCAATGTGGTTGCATGTGGAAAGTGCCAGTGCCACCCACACATCCCTGCTACCAACCAGACTGCTCTCTTTCTACCTTTAATCATCTTTTGGTTTAGGAATAAGAATGCTTATCATTTATCAAGTACTGTACTATACATTGCCTCTTATGTCATATGTGTGTGCCCAGTATTTTTACCAATACTTGCTTGTTTGAACTTTTAAGGTACTCTTTTCCTCAATAAGTCCCCTTTGCTTTTCTCACTGCTGGCAGTCTAGGTGCCTGATTTTTCTTGGCCACAAGACAGGTCTAGACAATATAATGATCCACCACAATGGGATTTGATTTCTAGTACAGGATGAAAAGAAAAGACATAAAGAGAGGGGTGAGAGGAAGGAAAGAAAGCAGAAAGAAAAGAAGAAAAGGAGCAGTCAAGCTAAATGACATTTTCATTGAGATTGTGTGACACCTATAGAGAATTTTATGACATCTTAACCATATTAAAACTAGTGTGATGGCTTTGAATGTCAACTGTCTACCATAGACTCATGTGTTTGAATACTTAACCCCCCCAGTTGGTCATGCCATCTGGAAAGTTTGTGGAACCTTCAGAAGGTTGAGATTTGCTGGAGGAACTGTCACTAAGTGCAGGCCGTGGGTGGGGTGTTACAGCCCAGTCCACTCACTTGTTCTCTTCTTCCTTCTCTCTCCTTCCTACCTGCTGATGTGGTGACACTAGCTGTCTCTAGCCCTGCCTGACCTGGAATTCACTATATAGTCTTAGGGTGGCCTTGAGCTCACTGTAATCCACCTACCTTTGCCTCCCAAGTGCTGAGTTTTAAATGTGTGTGCTACCGCTCTCTTATTTAGTTCTGGGTGCTGGCTAGGGATTGAACCCAGGGTCTTGCACATGCTAGGCAGGCAATGTGCCATACTCTTTTGCTATTCTCTACGTAGGTTAGCATGACATCTGAAATGATGATAGTTTTATTTCTTTCTTGTCAATATTTATTTGTCTTTTATTTCTTTTTCCTTGCTTAATTGTCCTAGCTAGAACCTCTAGCATATGTTTAGTAGCACTGGTAACAACAAATGTTCTTGTCTTATGTCTGACATTAAGGGGAAAGGTTTCATTATTTTACCATTAAGCAAGCACCCCTGAGCCATTTCCCCAGCCCTTTTTACCATTGAGTATATTAATTGTGGATTTTCATAGATGCTTTCATCAGATTGAAGTATTCCTTTCAATTCCTAATTTCTTAAGTGTTCTTGAAAATATACTAAATGAATATTCATTTTGTCAATTGCCTTTTCTGCAAATATTGAGATGGTCATATGGAATTTACTTTCAGAGTTCATTGACATAGTAAATTATATTGATTGGTTTTAACCAGTCTTATATTCTCAGGATAAATCACAATTTGCCATTAGGTATTATCTTTTTATACTTATTGCTGGATGTGACTTGTTAATTGTTCTGGGGAGTTTTTTTTGGTATATTCATGAAGGATATCAATCTGCAGCTTTCTTTTAATATTTTTGATGTATGGTATTGACTGGATTTTGAGTTAGAGCTATTTTTTCCAATAATTGGTCTGAAATTAGGGCTGATTTGAGGTAATAATACAATAAGGTTTCTCTGAGACTTGTGTTTGCTTTCCTTTACACAGCAAAACTACTTCTGACCTGTCTTCTTGTAAGTGAAGATGGGCCCGACCCTCAAATAGTATTCCTGCAAGTGTAGAACTTTAGATTTTATTTTGTCTGCTTTCTTTGCCCCACTTTCAAGTCAATAACATAATGCACAACAAAAGCTTTCTTTCCATATGTAATAGTCAGCTAACCCAAAATTCAAAATTGTGATGGTAAGACCGATGGGCACGATTTTTTTTCCCTGTTATTAGTTCCTGCACATACTGTCACCAGTATCAAAGGCTTGTTGAGGAGGATTTCACTTAGCTTGTGAAAAGGGTCACTTTCAAATTGTCCAACTTTGCTTGGTAGAGATTTGAGAGTTCTTTACAAGACCTTGAGTATTTAATAAGAATTCTGATTCTGAGTAATGATTACAGCTGGACAAGAAACAGAAAGTTTAGAGTCTTTGTTGCCTTCTTAATGCATAAATGTATCCAGTTATGTGTGAGTGCTTTTAATGAAGTAACTTGCACTTCTGTTTCTTATATTGAGAGTGACTGATTAAGAAAATACTTTACAATCCCATTGTAAGCCAGCAGCCAGCAGGTTATTAGCAATGGCCTATGATGCTCCCTGGCTTGGAGCTAGCAGGCAGTGGGACTGGGTTTCAGCTCTGGTTTCACAATGGGATTCTTTACATCTGGGCATTAGGAAGGAGATTTCATCCCCATCTATGTTTGAACAGCTGTTGATGACGAACTATGAAAGAAATCCACTCATCCATATACATAAGATTCATTGACCTTCTGATATATAGATATAAATATAGGCATTGTGTTGAGTGCTTTGCTTATATTATTTCCTTCAATGATCATAATAATTTCCGAAGATAGGATTTCAGATACCTGTACTTTCAGAACAAGAAGCTGACTGGGAGAAGGACTCATCTTCACTCTTCTAGCTAGTGGCTAGACTGGGATTCAAATTTGGGTCTCCCTAGCTTTTCACCACAAGCTCTTATCACGACACTTCATTGTCTTTCTCACTGTAAGTATGATGAGCCAGGTGTGGTGGCACATATCTTTAATGCCAGCACTCTGGAGGCAGAGGTAGGAAGGTTGCCGTGAGTTCAAGGCCACCCTAAGATTACACAGTGACTTCCAGGTCAGCCTGGGCTAGAGCAATACTCTACCTTGGGAGAAAAAAAGAGAATGATAATATCTACCTGTTAGAATTATCTCTTTTGTAACTACTTGAGTTTAGAAAGTATGTCTGTGGTGGCACACTAGATGCAGTCAAGCTTGTCATGAATCAAGATGAGTCAAGCATCTTTTTCTGAATGGGAACACACACACACACACACACACACACACACACACACACACACGGGGGGGGGAGGGAGGAGGGAGGGAGGGAGAGAGAGAGAGAGAGAGAAAGAGGAAAGAGGTTTCAGCCTTTCATAAGTATGGTGATTTAAACAGCATGCCTGACTTCAGATCATGTGACTCTACCTGTAAGAATCCCAGAAGTCTCTTTTTTCAGGTCTCCCTCCCAAACAACCAAGCTCTAACTAGGCCTCAGGCTCTGAAACTACCTTCTCTTATGATAATTGTGACTTCAAAGAACCTTGTGCTTTCCCTTTGCGGTTTGCTTAGACAGGTCTGGGCAATTTGGCTAAGCCTTTTTCACATCTGAACTAAGTAGAACTGCAGCTTTCTCCCAGCCATCACCTTGGTTGACTCAGAAGAGGTCAGCAGGGGTTTCAGCTATTGTAGGTAGCAGTCCATTCTCTTTCCCCACACCCCATTCATCACAATACACATCTCCCCACTTTAGTCCCTTTCCCCACAAAGGACTTCAAAGCCTCTTTCTCTTAGGTGGTTCAGTGTCCTTCTACCTGCCCCTTTCCCGCCTGCTTCAGAGTACCCTTCCATCCCCTTCCTGCTCACTCTGAATCCTGCCACTCTCTCACTGGTGTTAAATAAAACCTTGGGCCAAATAAACTGTCTCAGAGTCCTATACTGTGAACCTGACACTACCTGCTATCTTTGTAGCCAGGAGTAGCTTCAGTTCCTCTGAAGAGGCCTCACAGTGGCTAGGAAGTGTTGCTCTGCTGATTATCTCTATTGGGAAAAATGACTAACATAGCACCTGTTCTATAGCAGACATATCTTGAGTCACTTTACACACACACACACACACACACACACACACAGTCCTATGAGAATCCTATTTCTATTTCACTGATAGATAAACTGAGGTGCAGAAAGGTTCAGCTAGATCATCTCCCTGCTTGCAAGAGGCACAACTTGGATTTGAATGCAAAGGTAGACCTGTGTTATTTCATTAACAGTCACGATCTAGATGTGGCTATTTAAATGAATTGAAATAAAAGTCTAAAATTCAGTTTCACATTTATACTAACTGAATTTCAAGTGTTCAGCAGCCACGTGTGGCTTGTGGTTAGTGTATGGGACAGTGACTGTATAGAGCGATTCCTTCATCACAGACAGGTCTACTGCACAGCGATAGGCTGCCTTCTGTACTTTCAAAATGTGCAAAGGTACTTACATGTTTGGCCCACACAGAAGTCAATCTGGATGCAATCTTCCCATATTATTGGGTTGGTCTTCACTTGCTTTCTCTCTAATTTTTTGCCCCTTTTCTTTTTGAGTTTGATTGATGGGTAGGAGAGTATTTTTGGCCCTTTAAAGTCTAAGCTTTAATGTCTGACCCAAGCTTTGTGAACTAACCACTTTACCACCACCACTCTGACCTCAGACCTCTCCTGGTGCTTTAGTGTTTAAAGAGCTGTGGTTTATCAGGGTTTTGTACTAGGTCTTCAGGGTCCTTCTGGAAGTGTCATGCCATAGCAGAGAAAAGAAAGATGTCCCCTGACTCTTTTTCCCAAAGGGGGAAAAACACACAAATGGAACTTCCAAATGGTTGCCGCAGTCCTTCTATGTTATGCTTGTTGATGGACAGGCATCTCCACAAGATTTTCCAGGCCAAGCAGATTGTGACAATGATTACCCAACCAGTGGTAAGCTTCTGAGGGGAATTCAACAAGACTTTATGCTCCCTCTAGGCTTTTCTGGTAGTATGAGCTGCCTCTCTCCTTCAGGGGAGTAAGCCATTTGCTGAAAAGTTGCAGACATGTCAGACATACTTCAACTAGTTTTCTCTGTAGCCTGTGCCCTGTCTTCTGAATGACGGTGTGATTCAGAAAGGAAGGCTTGTAAACACTCCATCAGTGCAATGCCTCCTTACCTGAAAGTTTCTCAGGACATGGTAGGATAGGATGAGAATTTCAAGAAAGACAATAGCAAGATTTTTGAAAGAGAAGAGTTAAATAACCCCAAGTGGTTATGTGCAGGTAGGTGTAGCCCCCTGTATTTGACATAATACCAGTTTTCCTTATCCCACCAAGCACCCAGACCCAGGGAGAGAGAGGTAACTTTGACAGTGCATGTGTGAGTCAATGCCGGTGTGGTCCTCTCTCTCTTCTTGTTCTTATCCCAGGAACCATCCAACTGCCCTCGTTTGTTATTATAAAACATTTTCAAATGCCTGTAACCCCAACATTTGGAAAGTAGAGGTAAGAGGATCAGAATTTTAAGGTCATTTTTGGCTAAGCAATTTGAGAATTCTACCACTAAGCCACCAATGCTATATTGGCTAAGCTATTTGAGAACTTGTCTCTAAACAAACAAACAACAACAAAAACCCTTTTAAATATGCATTTCAGGGCCCATCAGAAAGGTAATAATCAGCTCTTAAGCCTGAATGGTCACCTTCTGTTTTGGTAGTATCTGCAAACCCTTGATCTCACCACACTTGTTCATTTCTAGGAGGTAGGAAGAACAAAAGTCTCTTATATTTTGATTTTGAGGAGAGAGGCTGGGAAAGGCCTCCAACTTTCTTTGTAAGGAAGTGGTTGGACAGCACCTAAATAGAATCCCAGTTATCTGGATATTTTTCTGTTTCTGGAAGCTTCTAGTAACTCATCTGTACCCATTATTTGGCTGTTGGGAGAAAGAAAGTAGAGATGTTTGGTTTTTCAAATGGGAGACACCATACGTGGTACAATGAGTTCTTTCCTGGGAGTAAGTCAATTAGAGTGGTTTGTTATGGGTCTTTTTCCAGCATCCTGATATATTTTTCAAAGAATTGAAAAAGCACACACAGATAGTAAGGCAGGAAGATATCCCATTCGGAAACTAAGCAAAACTGCAGATCAGATATGCTATAAGACAGTATTGGCATCCTTGAGTCATAATACTCAAGGAGTCTCTGGTAACGGTTTGGGGCTCCTTTTTATGGGGTCTAGGAGGAAGAGAAGTTGGTTGCCAAGGGGTTAATATGAGTAACATTGTTTTTTAAAAAAAACTGTATTTTATTTTTATTTCTTATTTTTTTTTTTTTTT
>PVHP010051911.1:0-11288 GCA_004024765.1 Zapus hudsonius
TAGCTCAGGCTGACCTGGAATTCACTGGAGTCTCAGGCTGGCCTCAAACTCACAGCGATTCTCCCACCTCTGCCTCCGAGTGCTGGGATTAAAGGCGTGCGCCACCACACCCCATGCTGCCACTACTCTTAATTGTGCCTAGAGCCTCGTTGGCAAACCACACTTCTATAGTCTAAGGATCAAAAGGGCTGTTGGATTTGCCTGAACCAATGCTCACCCAGCCATACCGCTGAATCTGGGCAGCAATAAGGCCAAGAGTGTACTTAGCGAAGGTGGGGTGATGCCACAGATACAGAAAAGTATGGATTGAATGGTAGGCAAACAACAGAAAATAGACTATTCTTAGTCATGGCCACAAACTTGGATCATAAACCATAAATGCATTGTTAGGCCATCAAGATGATTAACCAGGGAATGAAAGCCAGAGATATGCCGTTCCAGGCTCATGGTCTCACTTCAAGAGAATTTCGTGATGGCTGTATTTATGCCCTGGACCCCCAACTTGCACAATTCTGAATAAATCATTGCCAGTCTCGCTGACCCAAATCCCATTTCTTACTAACCATCCTCCATCTCTCTCTCTCTCTTGAGCCCAAAATGTATGTGCAGTAAAAATACTTGGAATCCTTTAGGGTACTTCTCACCAATTAAAAGTGGCATATTAAATTTCTAAAAACCTTTGTAATCTGCAGTATAAAATCACATTTTATGGTAGCGGATAATTTAGAATCCATAAGCTAATTAAATGCAATGAGTGACAAGTGTATTCTCCAGATAAATGATATATCAGTCACAGGATAATGTACAAATTTAAGGGACTGGAACCTTTACAAGGGTGGGGGGAGGACAATGAAAATTTTGAGTCTCAAATGTTGGTCCTTTTACATAAATCTGACTAATTATATCAGCAGCACAATGGAATTAATGGCTGGAGTCTTTTGGCCTCTGGATCTCCTTGGAGCTGTGGGAAGAACTTTCTTCAGTGAAGGGAGATACCGCTTCCCCCAGCTGCAGCACACCGTGGCCAGCCCCCATGCAAACAGGATACACGTTTCTAGCCCTCTCCACAGCTACTGAGGAAAAGGGAGAATGCTCTCCTCTCAAATTAGTATTTCAAAACCCTAGCTACAGAAAGTGACCACTTCTTGGCCCAGACATGTTAGGATCTTGTATGGACTGGTTATATATCATCTGGTTTGGTACTGACAAGGATTCAGAGGTAGAAAAAGAATGAGTGTGGTGCCAGCTAACTGTAAAAGAGCAGAACCAGGGAGGTGCTAGGACTGATCTAGTCCAAATCCTCATTTAAGAAAGGAAGAATCAGCTAGGCATGGTGGCGCATGCCTTTAGTCCCAGCACTCGGGAGGCTGAGATAGGAGAAATGTTGTAAGTTCAAGACCAGCCTGGGACTACATAGAGAATTCTAGGTTAGTCTGGGCCTCAAAAAAATAAACAAATAAACAACAAAAAAGAATAATCAAAAATCAAGGCCTGGGGATAGGTGTGCCCTTAGTGCGTACAAGGTGCCAAATTCAATTCCCAGAACCCACAACAAATTAATTAAAAATAAATAAAATAAGTAATACTGCTCAGTGGCTAAGCATGCATGAGGTCCTGAGTCAGTCCTTGAACACACACAGGAGAAGGAAGAGAACATGAGAAGTGAGGAGTCAAACACAAAGAAAATAAAGTGATTCAGACCTTGGTCAAGAATACAGAATTCTGAGCTTTTCCAGGTGATTTGGATGATGCTGAAAGTCAAAGAGAGCATAGAGTTCATATCTATGACGCTGCAGAGGAGCCTGTCACCATAACAAGGACACTTCCATGAAGAAGGGGCCTCAAGCTCTAGGCTAAAACCAGCCTTCCTGGGGGTCAGAATGGAAGCTCGGCTGACACCAGCTAGTCAGTGGTGGCCTTGATGGTAACAGAGCACAGAGGCAAAATACTGTGCCCGGAGGGCTATTGTAGAGCTGGCTGTCTCTTGTACCCTATAAAATGATCTAACCATCAGAGTGAACACTCAGATAAGTCTGTAGGCAGATCATGAAACAGAAAAGCTGGAAGCCCTTGGCTCCCCAATGGAAACAGGGTAGGGACGTATGGTGGTCATCTTCTTATTGCTGGGACTGAACACCCAACCAGAAACAGCTTATGAAAGAAAAAGGTTTATTTTGTCTTACGGTCTTGAGGAGAGGTTTAAATCATGGTGAATAAAGCATGATAAGAGCAGATAGCCAGACATCACATATTGTCACAGTGGCAGGGAGGAAGCAGCAGAAAGAGTGAGCTAGCTAGGAACACCCAGTGGGGCAGGATGACAAAATCCCAAGGCCACCTCTGCCAGCAAGGCTCCACCAGCCAGGGATGAACTATGAAGCTTAGTGACAAACACATGAAGCTGTAGGGGACATTTTACATTCAAACCACCACAGGAAGTACCCGCACCTTTTCTGCATGGAAAGCCCAAGTGTTATACCAAGCACATGGCAGGTGACTTTGGGTGGGTCCTCTACTTAGGCCCAGGTAAGTCAACTTCTAACATGGCACATTTGGGCACTCTCCACAGTGATAGAAAGCCATCCTAGGCTGCACTGAATGAGCACTTCACAGTTAGAAGTGAGTTGAGGCATGGCTGGACGCAAGAATTTTAAACTTGGTGATTGGATCTGGGATTTCTCCTTCTGTCATCTTATTGGCTCCATTTCTGGCAGATCTGCCCTGTGGACCTCAGCCTGGTAGCTGTGGGTTTGATCCCTTCCAACTTGAAGTACATCAGACAAAAAAAAAAGACTTCAGGTTTTCATCTCCCTGGAATGAGTGTCCCATGCCCATTCCAGAAGCACTCCAGGGCGATGCCACAGGTACCCATTCTGTCAGGCTGGGAGAAGCATACATTGATGCCCAAGGCCTAGGCTAGGGTTCAAGGGGCGGTGGGGCCAGGAGAGGAATGAAGGAAGGAAACTGGGCATAGACAAGGCCCACAGGTAGAGGACACAGCCTCACCACCAGGAGTCTTGGCAATGCGTAAAGGTTCACCCTGGAGGCCTGGTCACCTCTCTACTTCCAGTGGTGCTCAGAGCCCAGGGCTGCCTTGAAGACAGGTGCCATAGGACAGAAGTCCCAGAAGCATAGGATAAGTTCTCACATGTAGAAGAAGATGTCCCCTTGTTTCCTGAAGAGACAAACCTCCAGCCTCTGCTTTCCTGAAGGTCGCTGGAAAGCCAGCATGCCTTCAGTGGGAGCCCAGCTGGCTTCCATCTTGCCTGGACAGCCCCAGGCCCCAGAAAGCAAGGCTCTTATTGTGCCTGAGTTGGAATGTCATTGACACACTGAGCCTGTAGGTCTCTCCCTTCTCTCCTTGGAGAGGTGGGAAGGGCTGAGCTCAACATGGGTCACCTGCTAAAGAGAGTCCTCTACCAAAACAATGGCATTAACCCTGGGTGTGGTGACACACACCTTTAGTCCCAGCACTTAGGAGGCTGAGGTAGGAGGATCGCCAGGAGTTCAAGGCCACCCCTGAGACTACATAGTGAATTCCAGGTCAGCCTGGGCTAAAGTGAGACCCTACCTCGAAAAACCAAAACAACAACAGCAAAAGCAACAACAACAAAACCCAATGGCATTAATAAAGGCTCCTGATACATTGAGTACATCCTTATATAAGTTTCTGCCATCCATCCAAGGTGGCAGGTGAGGAAACTGAGGCACAGAGTATGTAGTTTAACTCACTCAAGTCCTCATTTGGAGGATGCCAGAGAGCTGGGCTTCCAATCCAGGCAGTGTGTCCTCTGGGCCTGTCTTGGAACCTATCCTGGGCAAATGAGGCAGTGTTGCCTAGTGGTTAGCCCGGCGAGGGCCTCTCCATCCTCTGGCTCTCTGGGTCCCACACCCAGACATCCTCCCAGGATTGCTTTCTGTCGGGCTCTCATTCTTCATGCTGTTACTTTTTTAGCCGTGTTACTGATGAGAAAACAGCTTAGTAAAATCAATGGTTTTAAATTATACCTTTATGTACCAAGGATACAAAACAAGCTACCAAACAGAAATACTTTCCCGTGACAAAAAATCAATCTTGCTGATGCTACTGTTCCTGGGGCCTGGCCTCCCCGCCCCACCCCCACTCCTCTCTTACTTAAGACTCTCTCTGCTCTCGCTTCTGCCGGCTTTGTGTCGACTTTCTACAGGTTTCTTGTTCAGGAGACTCGTTTTATCTAAAAGGTCAATTCTTTCAGCAGGGCACCAAGCAGAATTGAATATAATTATCCCAATCTCTAGCGTGTAGAATTCATGCTTGAATTCATTCAAAAAATAGCATGCAGTATAATTAACTCAGAGTCTGACCAAATCTATTGAGAAAGCCTCAGGTATCATACAGTTCCCCTTACAATAGAACATTTTCATTTAAGGACATTGTACGTATTAACCCAAGTCAGCATCCAATTACTCTGAATAAGTGAATTCTCTGTTCCAGGAATGTAATTTGAAAATGTTGTCATGCAATCTGAGGCAAAAGGTCCTTTTTCATTAATCTAACTCTCATTAAAGTGGAAGCCTGCAGGTTATTTCAAATCCATTAGTTTTAAATACAGGTGATTACAATTCTATTGCACGTAAGACAACAGAAGTGTCTATCAAGAAATATTGGGACGTCGCGAGGGATGGGACCCGTCCTTGCTTTGGCTGTCACTCTGTGGGTGAGAATCAAAGGTGGATGGAAGGAATGAGACATTTGCTGGGTCTCTTTGGTATATATAGTGAGCTAGACAAGGCGGGAAGGAGAGGACCTGAATGCTGGAAAGAACTCCAGGGGCTCTTCTTCCAAATCTGGTTCTTTTTCACTCACATTTTGGGGTTCAGGGAAATAAAGACTTGTCAGATTAACTTTATAACTTTTGGGTTTTTTTTTTGAGTCAGGTTGTCCTTGAACCTGCAATCTTTCTGCCTCAACTCCAGAGAGATGGATGTCAGCTGTGCACCTGCACACTCAGCATTGGATCTCATTCTGTAAGAGGCTGACAAGGCCACGGTGCTGCTCAGTGGCAGTGCTTACCTGGCAGGACAAGGTCCTGGGTTCAATTCCCAGCAACACCCAAGGAAGGAAGGGAGAGAGGGAGAGAGAATAAGGAAGAGAGGGAGGGAGAAGTGCTTGCATATCTAGCTAAGGCACTGAGTGAAAGATTTGAAGGGGAGACACACACAGAATGCCTTGGCCTACTCACTCACATTCTTGTAGGACAGGCATGGGCAGCAGCCAGACATTTGCACTGTGTCCCATGGCAGAAGCATAAACTCATGTGTTCTGAATGCTGGGTCCCCAGCTGGTGGCGATTTGGGAACTGAAGCCTGGCTGGAGGCAGTGTATTGTTAGGGGCGGGCTTGGGGTGTCATAGCCGGCTTCCCCTTGTCAGTGTTTGGCACACTCTCCTGCTGCTGTTGTCCACCTGATGTTGGCCAGGAGGTGATGTCCACCTTCTGATTATGCCATCATTTTTCCCACCATCATGGAGCTTCCCCTGGAGTCTGTAAGCCAAAATAAACCCTTTCCTCCTACAAGCTGCTTTTAGCCGGATGCTTTGTGCCAGCAATGAGAATGGAATTGAAAGGGCCAAGGGAGAAGCTTCTGGTCTGAGCTTCACATCATTCCTTTACCTAAAATCCTACAGTGGCTTTCCACTGCTCACAAGATGGAGTCTGTCCTCATTGGGGAGCACCAAGCACCTGCAGCCTGCCTCTTCCTGCTGCCTAAATGTTCTCAAGCTCTTCTCTCCCTTAGCTTCTCTGAGTCCCTTGAACATTCCAAATTCTCTGTACCTCAGTGCCTTTGCACGTCTGTTCTCTTTCCAAAGTTCCATGACTTTTTCCTCTTCCTCTGTTAGCCCTCAGCTCAGACCACTACCTCAAAGAAGTCCCCTTAACAATACTTTCTAAGGTCCACTCCAATCTGCGGTCCTCCAGGTCTGTTTCCTTCCAACTCTCAGTAGACTGGAACATGAAGTGTTTGTTCAGTGAGGTTTTTTTATCTCTGTCTTTTAAGAATAATATCAGTGAAAGGGTGGAGAAGATTTGCCCATTATATTTCTCACACAATCTACTATACCTTAGCCAAAACCTGGCATACAGTAGGTACTCAATAAATGCTTGTTGAATTAAAGAAAAACAAGGATGAATGGCTTGCTGTTCAAGAGACTTGCGTAGGGTTTACCTGGTAAAAGATAAGAGAAAGAACATTATGTTATCTTCAATGTGGTCACAGTATTGTGTTGACTTCTTTTTTCATGGTTCTTTAGAATTATTCTCCCTACACCAAAGACTGTCACAGTTAAGTTCTATTGGGCCAACTTGAACAGATCAGGAATCAAGTAGGAGACACACACCTTGGGCAGGTCTGTGAGGGTGAGGGAGGAAGACCATCCTTCATAGTGCTTAGTCCTTCCACTGGTTAACCGTATATAAAGAACTTCCCAGAGAACACAGGGCCACTTGCTTGGCTGCTCATGCTACTTGCTGGCATGTGCCTCTGCCTGTTTCTGATATCCGTCATGGACATCAGAACCCAGCTTCTTTAGCCTTCCAATGTGGACTGAAGACAAGCTAGCTGCTCTCCCAGAACCCTCCAGGCTTAGGGTCAGACTGGGCTTGCTGAGGCATCCAGCCTGGTGGACTGATCAGCTCCTGGGTTCTCCAGCCAGCAGACAGTTCTTGTTGGACTACCAAGCCCATATCCTATCAACTCAACTCAAAAACCCTCTTTATAATCCATATCCATTCGATCAGTTCTGTTCCTCTAGAGAACCCTGACTAATCCAATGACAATTGTTTATTTCTGTTGTCATCTCTGCCTCATTCGTCAACAATCAGGTGACTTCTAAGAATCAGATGACTCACAGCAGAAATGTTGATGTCTAATTGCATGAATGAGCAGAGGACCCTGCAAACTACGTGACCCATCAGATGGACAGGAAACACACACTTGTGCAATAGTGGCACACCACATTCACCAGGGTCTAGGAGAAACCTTGGAGGAAGCAGCAACCTGAGTATTGCTCCCAATGCTAGAGCCTGACAACTGCCTCCAGGGAAATAGCAACTAACACGGAACAGAAATACAGAGGCTACAGAGAAGTCAACACTAAAAACAATCTGCTAACACCCCCAAGGCTCAGAGATTGTTGTAGAAGATGGGATGAAAAGATTGCAAGAGTCACAGGGTAGGTAAAAATATCCTGAGGTACAGTCCCCCAGGCCCTGTCCCTCAGAATCAAACAGAGGCCCTAATTACCCCACAATGAACACCAAAGACCCTATTGAGGAGGACCTGCAGGGTAATGGAAACCAGGGAAAAGACTATAACCTATGTAAGTAAAAATTTATGTTTATAAATTTAAAAAGTTACAATTAAAAAAGAGATGTTGGTGTCTGCTGAGACTGAGTCTTGCACATGGTTCTGGGCCTTGGGTGTTCTGGTGGACACTGTACCAGCATGGAGAGACGATGGACCCCACTACCCACTGCACTGCACTGCCTCCTGTCGCATCCCCTAGCTGCTGGCCACCGTGGCAGACCTTACTCTAGGAAGTCACAGCCACTAAACATCCATCCAGAAAGTCTTTGGGGACTGTTGGTCCAAAGCCTAGAACTTAGGTGTCTGAGGAACAGAAAAATATCATTATTAACCTGAAGAAAATTATATACCCTTTGATAAAGTAAATTTTGCCCAGAGCAATGGACCCTTTCCATCCATCAATTCTTCTCGTGCCCCACAGAAACCTTTCTTAGTGACTTCAGATAAGACAAGGATGACTTGCTTGAAAGGACTTGTTCACACTTGAAGCCAAGTCTTGGATGGGTCACATGGGAATGCCCCAGGCCTGATCACCCCAAGTGTCAATGTTGACAATTCTCAGAATTCTCAGGAACAAGCAGGGTCAGTTGGGGATGGTTAGATGCGCAGGCTGGTCATCACAGAGGTGGCCTAGGATGCTTGGAGAAAGACATCATTTCAAACTTTCCATCTCATCCAGTTTCCTCTTTGATGCGGCCCCAAGGAAGGACTGCCACTGGCTTGAAGCCTTATGTTCCAGCTCTCCAGTGTTCTTCTTGTGGTGGCACGAAATGGTCCTCCTCTTAATCAGGTATCCTCTTGGAAGCTCTCTGTTTCCAAGTTGCTTCTGTCCCCAGCTACAATGAAAACTACCTGAGCTGGAAAAGTGTCCAACCACTCTGCCTATACGACATAAGGCTTCTGTAAAGTTTAACTGTATTTCATTTAATTATTTATTTGCACAGAGAGAAAGAGAGAGAGCGCGCGCGAATGGGCACACCAGGGCCTCTAGCCACTGCAAATGAACTCCAGATGCATGAGTCATTTTGTGCTTCTGGTTTATGTGGTTACTGGGGAATTGAACCCAGATGGTTAGACCTTGCAAGCAAGCAAGGTCTTAACTGCTGAGCCATCTCTCTAGCCCAACAGTAAGACATTTTATGCATCCCTACTTTAAGTGCAGTGTCCATTGAAACCCTCCTAAATCTTTACCCCAGAGACGCTGGCAGGCCCAGTGCTCTGATTAACCATGCGTAACAGATGAGGAAATGGAGGCAGAAAATAGTCACATGACTAGCTTGAGATGGCATAAGCCACCCAGAGGTGTGACACACTCTCCCTCCCCCCCCCAATTGGGACTTAACGCCAGTTCCTTTCATCATAGGAGTCTCCCACTCGTCACCTGCAGCCACTTTTCCTGTGCAGTGTTCATCCAAACCCAGCTTTGTTCACCCTCTGACCAAAATTCTTGGGACTTTAAACATCCCCTTTTCTCCTCCAAACACTCCTTTCGCGTCCTGCCCTTTGCACTGAGCCTGTGTGCCTTGTGATGGTTAATCTCTGGTTGTCAACTTGGCAGACTTTAGAGTCACCATGGGAACAAATCTCTTGGTTTCTCTGTGAAGGATTTTCTAATTCGATTAATTGAGGTGGGAAGACCCACCCCAGCTGTGGGGCAGCACCGTTCTATGAACTGGTGTCTTGAACAGCATGAGAGGGAGAGAGCTGGCTGAGCACCAACATTTATCTATCTCTCTGCTTCCTCCCTGCTGGTGTGATGATGTGAAGCTGACTTCCTGCTCGTGCCATGCTGTCCCTGCCATGATGTAATTGCCCTTGAAATCGTAAGCCAAAAAATAAACTTTTCCTTCTTTAAACTGCTTCAGGTTGGGTAATTTTGTCCTAGCAATAAGAATGTAGCTAATAGCCCTCAAATCAAACTGGCAAATGTGCTATAGGAATAGACTCTCAGGGAAATGTTTGCTTTGTGAGAAAGAAGGACAGGAAGAAATGAGAAATAGCAGGCTCAAGGCATCAGCAGCTGTTTGCTGTGGTTCCCACAGCTAGGGAATCAACAATGGATGAATGCCAGCGAGCTCTGTGGGCTCTGAGCTTACTGTGCCCCATCCACACACGTGACTGGGAGCTAGCCCTTGCTTTGATTTGAGCCTCACATCTTGGTTGGATTGGTTGTGGTTGTGGTTGGGTTGGGTTCCTGAGCTACCAAAGGGGAGAAGACTCCAAGGAAGGACTCACCCACCCATCTTTCCCCTGCTCTCCCTTCAGCAAAAGCAGGAGGCATATGCCCCAGGAACTCTTCCCAGACCTTTGATGGAAAGAGACACCAATGATTTTCGACAAAACCTAAATCAGAAGTACAGAGACCCCTAAGATCTCAACAATAAAGTAGCCTTAATACTCACCCACCATGACTCAGGGAACTGAAAGGAAGAGGGGGCGGAAAGATTGAGAGCCTTGGTGGGAGAATACCCAAAGTCATGGCCACCCTCAGTAACAACATACTAGGGCTGGTGGAACAGGGTTGACTCCTAGACTATCCATGGTTCCCCAGCCCCAAGAACTGATCTAGACTGCCCACGGAGGAGGATATCCAGCTGATTGGGGATGGGGAAGAAGGGCATTGGGGATCTGGGGATAACAACTTATTGTTTGCCCATTAAATAATGTAACTCATTATGGACAATGTGTGTGTGTGTGTGTGTGTGTGTGTGTGTGTGTGTGAGAGAGAGAGAGAGAGAGAGAGAGAGAGAGAGAGAGAGAGAGAGAGAGTCCTGACTGTGCTGAAATGAGCGCCATCTTGGGAAGGGGCAAGTGATGACAGAGAGTCCTGGTAAGAATAGCAATGCCCATACATGTGGACATTTAAAATTGATGCCAGAATGTGACCTTTGTGGGGTGACGAGGTCACAGAGGCACCCTATGATAAACAGATGATGACTAGTATGCAGGAGTGGGTAACAGTAGGTCTGTTACATGTTAGACTTTCTCTTTTCCCTTCCACCTGGATCTCTTGTGTGCGAGCTTCCTCTTCCATCAAGTTGTAACACAACATGGATGCCCCGGCCAGATGCCAGCGTCATGCTCTTGGACTTCCCAGCCTCCATATAAACTTCCAGGATTTACTAATTATCCAGTTTCTGGAATGTTGTTATAGCATCAGAACCCAGAGCCATACCCAAAAATCTTTTTAAAATGCTGATACCTCAGAACCACTTAGGATCCCAAACTATTACTTAACACATACATAACAAACATCCATGATCATGAATGGTTCTCATGAGCTACCTGAAGCTTTAGACAACCTTAACTTCCCCATCAGGTATAGACATCTTCTCACTCCATACCTGCTCCAGGATGTGCCCAGCCTGTAAATGAGTAGTATCTGTGTGTGCAGATTGAGCGATGGAGTATGAGACTTCTTAGCAGGTGATAATGCTTAACGTCTAATGTGGGGATTTTTTGAATGTGTATGTGTGTGTGTATAGGATGTATGGTGTGGTATGCGTATGTATATACACATGCATGTACCAATGAAGCTCCCTGTGTTCTGTGCACAGAGATCAGAGTGGATATCAAGTGCCCCCTCACTCACCTGCCCGTTTTCTTGAGATGGAGTCTCTCACTGACTTTGGGACTTGCCATTTTCACAAACCACAGTGGTTCTCGGGTCTCCACTCCCCACAGGACTGAGGTTACAGGCACAGATGACCATGCTCAGCTGTTCACATGGTTGCTAGAGACTCAAATTCAGGGGTTCTCAGACTCTCTTGGGCTTTCATGCTTACATGGTAAGTGCTCTTGACTGTTGAGCCATCTCTCTAGCTTCCTGTGCTGTTTTCATTGTCAACTTGATCTTTTTAATTTTCTTGGTTGGGTCTCTGAGATTGTTCACAGGAAGGCAGCCCTCTCAGTAGGGGGCAGGATGTAAGAAAGCTCAGGGAAG
>PVHP010051912.1:0-11292 GCA_004024765.1 Zapus hudsonius
TCTTGCTCATTGGTAGAAGGCACAAGGCTCTGAGTGTGATCCCCACCACTATAATAATGACAGTTATCAACCACAATACTGTCATTATCACCATCATCATCGTTGTCTCAAATTGATTTTGGAATGACAATATGTCAAAAAACAGCACCTCTCCTACAGTTTCAGTGAACACAGAAGTGGCAAGATATTGAAGATAGGATGGTCTCAATAAAACATAAGACTATAGAAGCAATATTATTGTTACTCTTTTTTCTTAACGGGCATACAGTAAGAATACTCAAGCCGTCCTGTACAAATGGCGTAAATATTTGGGTTTTCTTAGGTTCTTCTATAATGTATATGTTGTGGTCTATAGGTAAAGAGTCAGAGACCAAGCCTGGATTATATTATTTTCAAACTTGAAAGTATTTGCAGTACTTCCAAGCATAATAAACCACTGCGTAAGACTTCTTTTAAAGGTCTTCTTAGAGAATTCTCAGGCCTACAGTGTGGAAATTTCTGTAGAAAGGCACGGAGTGGGGGGTGTGAAACATATTTTAAAAAATCTTCCAACTAATGAGGCCATGTGAACATTATAGGGACTCACAAATCTAAATCAAGCTCTGACAATTCAATTGACTCTTGACAAGTCAATATTTCTGCAGAACACTAAAGAATTTCTTTCCCTCTCTTTCAATTTTCTAGGTAGTGCATTATAAAGTTCAGTTTACTATTAATAGTAACATCCAAACATGAAGCCACTGAGCAGGTGTGCATCTTAACTTTTTTCACGCAACAACCAAGGTCTTGGGAAGTATTATGGATTTATTCCTTTTATACAAGAGGAAACCTAATTCAGGAGAATGTGAATGTTCTCACACAATACTTTGCTAGAATCCAGCATGGAAGGTAATAGTTTTTAATTGTTTGTCTCATTGTCTGATCTGTCAGACATGGAGATGGACACCCTGGATGCTCTTTCAAAGGGAAATTTGTTTCCCCAAGTACTGAATGTGTGGTCGGCAGACAGCCTTCCAGGTAACAGCTTTACTCAGAACCTGTCTGAGCTGTTGTCTTGGCAGTCCCGTTCTGGAGCTGCCCATATTAGTGACTAATTAATGAAAGAACAGAGAGCCCAAGCCATTCCAGTAAAGTTGAGACGATCTTGAATGATCCTAATATTCCATGTACTTTTGCGAAGTTGGCCAAGGTGTTGCCCCTTTACAAAATCAGGTACTCTAGACTATCTCAGCCTCTGCTATGGGAGTAACCATAAGCAGCACCTGAATCCATCCTTTGTGTTTGTCTGTGTTTGTGTGTATGTTTATGTGTATGTATGGATATATGTATGTATGTATGATGTATGCATGTTTTTATGCATAATTTTTTTAAACAGGATTTCTCACTGGCCTTGAAAATCACCAAAGAGGCTAGAGCGTCTGACCCATGAGCCTTGGGGATTCTCCTGTCTCTGCCTCCCCAGTGCTAGGATTACAAATGGGCACCACTATGCCCGGCAAGTTTTAGAAGAGCCTAGAGATCAGGCTCAGGTTCTCATGCTGAAAGGCGAGCATGTTACTGACAACTATTTCCCCAGCCCCTCGTCCATCATGCCCTCACTTTCATTTTCTCCATGTTCCCGTTGTGCGTGGAGACATGCTGTGTGTCACCGGGAAAACAAAGAAATTTATGTGTAGGTGGTTTTCTATAAAGGACTTGTGATAGCTATGTCCTTAAGGAAAACAAGCCTGGGTAGCCAGAGTAGTAAAATACAACACAGTCACAGCAAAGGTTTTGGCTCTAAGCAGAGCTTTGGAGCAAGAACAACAGTTGAGCATCATCCTGTGAGAGAGGCCAGGCTGTGTCATCAGTAGTAGACTGTCTAGCCCAGGATTGTCAGTACCCCAGTACAGTTGAGGGCAATTATGACAGAATTAATTATTAAAAATGTTAAAATATCTTTACATTTTATTATTTTAATCTCTCTCTCTCTCTGTGTTCCTGCCATTCATGAATACGGAGGTCAGAAGACAACTTCCATGTCTGCCTTCATATTCCTCAACCTTGTTTTCACACAGAATGTCGTGGTTTCCTCAGTGTACACTAGACTGGTTAGGCTGAGAGTTTCTGAGGATTCTATCCCCCATTTGGCCATAGGCACTCTGGAATTATGGGTACTTGCTACCATGTCCAGCTTTATGTGGGTTCTATGGAGATGAACTCAAGGTCATCATGCTGTACATCAAGCACATTTCTCCATTGAGCCATCTCCCAGGCCTGAAAAAAATGTTTTTTTAATACCAACTCATCTCACATGTACTAATGACATATTTAATTATAGTACTTTTAATCTAATCTTCATGTCCTTAAACTATTTAAATATCCTCGAATGTCAAGAGTAAGAGAAGTACTTGTACTACGGTTCTTCAGGAAGCCCAGAACATAGATAATATGTTAAACAAACTGTAAAACCAATTCTTTAGAAAGAGCACTGAAAGAAAACTAGAGTTAATTATGTGGAATTATGAGGATTTTAGCAAGAATGGTGTGGATTTAAATATTTTAATCAAAAGAAAGCAATAGAGAGAGCTTCCTGAGCCTGAAAACATTACATGTTCCATGCCATGGGAGGGCATGAAAATATATATAATTACATTTCCATATGTCACTAAGAGAATGAAGCCAGGCCAGAGGAAAAGCTTGGGAGAGAAGGCTTGAAGTTCAGTAGAGAACAAATATTCTAGGGTTAGAAGAAATTATAATTTTCCTTCTTTTTAAAATATATTTTTATTTATTCATTGGAGAAAGAGAGAGAGAAAGAGAGAGAGAGAGTGAGAGAACAGAGAGCACCAGGGCCACAACCTTGTGTCTGGCTTATGTGGGTACTGGGGAATTGAACCAGGGGCCTTAAGGCACTAGAGGCAAGTGCCTTAACCACTGAGTCATCTCTCCAGCCTTTCTTTCTTTCTTTTTTTTTTTTGGATTTCTACTGTTCTTCAGAGCCATACTCTTTCACAAAGTGACTGAACAGTGTGTGTGTGCGTGTGTGTGTGTGTGTGTGTGTGTGTGTGTGTGTGTGTGTGTGTGCGTCCTGTTTTTATCTCCTGTTTATTTTCCATCACATTTGACTTTTCCCTGTGATGGTCACCTAACTGCATTATCTTTGTATGTGAGCATGTGTGCATACATGTTTGTGCATTCTTGTGTATGCGATTTTTCCATGCTCACATGTGTGTGCACATAGGTGTGCATATGGAATTTGAGGTTAATGTCATATGTCTTCCTCAATTGATCACCTCATTTACTGAGGCAGGGTAGCTCATTTGAACTCAGAGCTCATCCATTCAGCTAGCCCAGATAACCGCCTCACTACAGGGATCCTGTGTCTCTGCACCATGTCATTGGGATTACAGGCCAGCCACAGTGCCTGCCGATCAGTGTTAATGTGCATGCTGGGAGTTCAAACTCAGGCCTTCATGCGTGCATGGCAAATGCTTTACACAATGAGCCATCTCCCCAAGTCCTAAATTTGTTATCATTGTACTGCACACCAATGAGTACATCCTAGATTCATAGTCGACTGCCAAGAGTTTAGGACTGCAAATTTAACTACTCACACATATCTTTAATCTGTTTTGGTTACACATTTTAATGAAAGGTTTATGAACATTTGTGTCTCAAAGTCTTTCTAATTAAATTATAATTCTAATTCCATCTGTGAAAAAAAAAGAGGTTGCTGGTTATGTTCCTAACTACTCGAAGTTCATTGTTGAAATTTTAGATTATGTTCCATGGAAAAACATAAAGAAACACATGAATTAGAGGTGGTCTTTACTTTCATAACATATATGGCACAGTGAAAGACAATGATATAAAACTAGATTATTTCAATGTAATAATATTCTAAAAGATACTTAGGTATGAATTGATTTTAGAAGCACCAAAGATGGATATAATTCATCCCGTGTGAGATGGTTCTCTATCATGTGGTTATTTTTAAAATAAATTTCAAATGCTACATAAAATTTTTACATATTTATAGCTATCATATTTTATTTCAATAAGGTAAACTTTGTATAAGTATTATACTCAAAATAAATATATCTCCATTGTCAAATATTAATGTTTTCTTTGTGCAAAGATATTCAACATCCTTTGTTACAACTTTCACAAAGTAGACCCTGTGTAATTATCCATAGTCACTTTACTGTGCAGTAGAACACCAGAACTTATTTCTACTATCTAAGTAGAAATTAGGACCCACTGATCATTCTATCTTCACTCCTCCCTCCTTCCTAGTCTTCCCAGTATATGGTAACCACTATTTTACCATCAATTTCCATATATAATTATAGCAATTAATTCATATAATAAAACAAGGAAATAGCTGTAATTTCCTTACATGTATTACTCGACAATAAATGGCACTTAACTCTTCAAGCCTAGAATCTGGATTTTTTTTTCTTTTTCCTTAAAATGCTGACACAATGCAACCTGCACTGTCTATTTTCTTGGCTCTGTCTTCAGGCATTGCCAAGATCATTCCTGCTGTAACTCACTTTTTATCTCTCATTTCTATGTGGGTTTGAATGTGTTTCCTTGTCTCTTCTCTACCAGCAAGATTAAAGGTTTCTAGAAAGCATAAGTACACATGGATCTTTTTATCTTCTCCCTCTTTTGCACTCATAAGCCACTTAGAAATATCCATTAAGTTGTAAATGGACACGTATTAATGAGATATTGTTCAAGGCCATGTTTCTGAGAGGAATACTATAGGTATCCAGTGAATGTTCTTGACTCAATTACTTATTCTTCTATTTCCTTGAGGGCTTCTTTTACTGGCAATATCCATGTGAACTTTAAGCCAGCTATATATTTCAAAGTTATCTACATCTCAGTTCTTATGTCCACATTAAATAGTAACAAGAACATATAACTTCATACCTTATAAAAATTATGTTCTTTCTTACCACTGAGTAAAAGCATATGAGAAATACTCTGGTAGATCACTTGCTTTGCAATAACTCTGATTATGTAGTTATTAAATCAAGAAATATCAACATAGATGTTCATTTTTGAAATTAATCATAAAATGTGCAAAATGTTGGTATTTTTCAAGAGCAAGTAACATTTCTCTCAAAATCAAAATATCACCATCGGTACAGCTCTGTGATGGATGTCCTTTTACACAGTGCTGAAGTACCAATTTTATTTTACTTCTCAGTGTAATAGATGTGTTGAAATAAAATATGGTATGATAAATGTTTCTAAGATAATTTGTTTTATGAGAGTCAGAGCCACTTTGTACATAAACCCTATTTTAAAACCAAAAACTTGAGCTGAGCAGATGACACAGGAGATAAGACACTTACCATGCAAGCATGAGCACCTGAGTTTGGATCCACAGGACCCACGTAAGGCCCAGACAAAGTAGTCCAAGCATCTGCAATTCCAGCAGGCCTACGGTGTACAAGGGAAGCGGGGATGGGAGAAACACCCAGAAGCACGTGGGCCAGTTAACCTAGCAAACACAATAGTGAAGAAGAGACCCTGCTGCAAATAATGGAATGGAAACTGACATTTGAAGTTGTCCTCTGACCTCCACACATATGCTGTGGCACACACATACACACACACACACACAAATCTTGTTGGAACTATTTACAGATTTGTGTCATGGAAGAACTTGGGTCCTCTATTTGCTAAACGGGCATGGATTTCACCAAATCGAGTAGAATTAATGTGGACAAAATTTTTCTGCATAATTATGGATGATAATCTACAATTACTTGCTGGAAATAGTGCCAGATGCTCTCTCCTCAATCATTGGCTCTTCACAGCCCTTGAGGTCGTGCGCTTACTTCTAGTGTCTACTCCTGCTGTATCATGATGAGTAGAAAAATGAATTCCAGTAGAAGTAGAGAATCTGATCAAATAACAAGTAGTAGCTTGAGTCAATTATCAAAAGTTGACAGCACATTGAAAGGTACATATACAATCAAATGAGATTTATCCCTGTGATGAAAGATAGATCGGAAAAATAAACACGTGACATGCCACACTGAAGAATCAAGTCATTGGAACATCAACATTCAAAATCCTTACACAAAAAAGTCTTAATAGGTATAGACTGAACAGGCCAGAACACATAAGAATTAGACAAGGAAACTTACTTTAACCCTCAAATTAACAGAGTCCTTGACATCTTTCCAGAGCAATTTAGAAAGAAAAAGAACTAAAATTTATTCAGAAAGGAAGAAGCTAGGTTGTCTATGGATGCAAATGACTTGATATAGAAAGCCCTAAAGATGCCTGAAAAAAAAAAAGATCCATTAATCCACTTATGGGTGCTTAAATTGTTACTATGGTGGCTAATTATACAATAAATATGCGAGTAGAGATATCACTTTAAAGATCGTCATTTCAATTGCTTTGGAAATATTCCCAAATTTGAGACTACTACATCATGTAAATTACATTTTTAATTTTTGTCAAACCTCCATATTTTTCATCATAATGACTATTTAAATTGCATGTCCAATAGCAGTGTAGCAAGGTACCGTCTCCCACATTAATGAAAAAACTTAACTCATTTGTTTAATGGTCATTCTAGCAACAATGTTATCCTGTGATGGGTTTGACTAGCCTTTTCCTGAATATTAGTAAAATTCTGTACTTAGGAATATAATTGCTGATTATTTACATGTTTCCTTTGGGAAAAATCTAATTTAGACATCTTCCCATTTTTATGAGAGTATATGTATTTATTATTATTAATTTGGATAACTTTGTGGGATATTATCATTTTATGATATAGATGGGTCACATATATTTTCTCCTATTCCATATGTTATACTACATTTTGTTAATGGCTTCCCTGACTATACAGATATTGTTTTTTAATTCGATGCAGTTCTAAGTGTTAATATTTGCAATTGTGTCTTCAGTGCATTCATACCTGCATCTGTTTCTCATCAGAAATCTTTCAGAGCTGGCAACATTTACATATCCACGGTGCCACTGCTTAAAAAAAGATTTCATCACATTACAATGATACTACTCTTTCACAATCTAACCATTCATCAATCACTCATTTGCTTTGTCATGACTTTTGTTAATTTTTATTAACAAAACTTCATCTGTCTGTCTGTCTGTCTGTCTGTCTATGTATCTATGTATCTATGTATCTATGTATGTATGTATCTATCTATCTATCTATCTATCTATCTATCTATCTATCTATCTATCTAATATCTATCGATCTATCTAATCTATCTATCTAGCTGGCATACAGTATTGTAGAATGGTTAAATCATTTATAATAGATCTCTTTGACATATTCCTATCAAATTATAACTATATCCTTTGACCATATGTCCTCCAGCCACTCATTCCACACTTTTAGAAAAGATTATATTATATTCCAGAATTTTACAAATTCATCTCTACTGCTATACATTTAAATCTACTTTCACAGATAAAAGATCATGATGAATAGCTGCTCTTTCCTCTAAACAATTAAATGCAGTCGGGTACAAGTAGGTATTTGCAGATAAAATCCAATGAAGCAAAACTCAAAAGAATATACAAATTAGGATTGCAATTCTCATTCTTGAGTTTAAAATATCCTCCCCTTTGATTTCTAGAGTTGAAAGGCATCCTGCATTTGCATTGTTCAATATGTGTTTACTACAAGAGCTCAGATTATGGTTTTGAATGTTTTTTCCATCCACACCCTGAAAGATTAATCATTTCCTTTCTCACATGATCATCTCATTCATAGACAGAGAATCTTTCAAGTGTTGTGAGCTGGTTATTAGGAGACACTATCCTCAAAACATAAGTCTTCAGGCTATAAATACATGTTGTATTCTTTCTGTGTTGTTATTTTTCATGTGTATTTAATCTTGAGCAGGCTACTAGAGAAGACATTTAGAATGTCTTCCACATCAGGCCATGTAGTTAGGCTTTCCCTTTCGATTGCGAAAGAATTAGGCATGAAATTTAACTTCCAGCTGAGAGTGTAGCATAGTGGTGTGGCACTTAGCATGTATGAGGCTCAAGCTTAATTATTCAACACCACTACACCCACAAACAATAATGTAGAGAAGGGACTGTTTTAATTATAATAAGTGTGAGGGAAGTTATGTTTTAATGCTGTAAGATGAAGACATCACCAATTCAACCCGTTTGTGGAGTTTGATGAGCTCTAAATTGAGTATTATTTCATTAAATCTGCAAAGTTCTCTGAATGCCTCAACACTACTCTGACTTCCATTCATTCCTTCTCTCTACATGATGAACTGCAGATTATAAAGATGGTCACTATGAGCTCTAATAAAGAATATCTGAAGGAAGGTACAGTCTTGTAAACTAACACTTTTGCTAGATGAGCTCTGAAGACAACATGCTGAGGTCACAGACACAGCTGCCTGGGGACAGCACAGGAGTCACAACACATTTCCTGGGTCCAGAGTGTGTTCCTGAGGACTCAATGCCTTTCCTACACAAGTTCCCTGCCAAGTCTGAAGATGTGCATAAACAGTGGAACTTTCACAGACTTCTATGTTCCCCTCTATGTTCCCCGCTCTCCCACCTGATACATGCAGAAGCCAGCTTCCAAAGCCTGCCTTATACCTTGCTGAGAGTACATTCACACTCAATGAAGATTCAGCAAGATACAGTGATAGCCTTGGAAGTTTTTGACTGAAAAATAAGCAAATTGTAAATTAAACATCTAAACCAGTCTAGCCAGCCATGAAAGACTTCAACACATTTGATTTTCTGAACCTAAATTCCTTATTAAAAATAGTCAAATATTAATTCACCATTTCCAATTTTTAAGATCTCTCTAGAGAAAACCATTGATTTCATTTGTTTGATTCAAAAAGAAGCATGAATATGTATTTCATTATAAATTATAAAAATTCATTTCTATTCTTGCATTCATCTTACTATTTTTTTAATCAAATAAGTGAGTTGCAAGCAGGTAAAATATTAACATTTTAAAAGCAACTTCCTAGCTTTATATTCACACGCAATTTTAAGTTAATTGAAGAAGTCAGAGAAGTATTGAGTATATTAACATGACATTAGTTATAATGAATTGCAAGTTCTGGGGATGGAAAAGATGACTCATTGGGTAAACTACTTGCTGCACCAGCATGAGGATCTGAATTTGGATCCTCAATACTTAGTTAGAAACCAGGTGTGACAATACAATACACCTGTAAACCCAGATCTGGGGGTGGGGTGGGGGCAAAGACAATTCATAGGGCTTTCTGGGTAGATAATCTATCCATCACATTGAGGTCTATGGTAAGTGAGTGTGTCCTTGTCTCAAAAAATAAGGTGGAGAGTGACTGACCTCTGCCCTACATGCATATTTACATATTTAATATCTTACATATGCATATTTAATATCTTACATATTTCTGAAAAAAAAATATATATATAATCTCCTGGAAACATCTGGAAGAAAGCAGCATTTTTTTTCTGAAAGGAACCTCCTTGCTTCATCTCTGAAATTTAAGGGAGCAAAGTCAGATCTGAAGAGTATTCTGCTCTCATCTGTACTCAGTCCTGTCTTTTTTCATTGTATCACCCATAGTATTCTCTGCTTTCCCAACTTGCATGTCATACCATGTTATTAAAGTTGTCCCATCAGCATACCATGCCTGTTCATCAATGCACATGCTGAAACAAAATCATTATGGGAAGAAACTCACCAAGGTGGGAAAATCACCCTGACAGATAAACACCACACATGCATTTTCTAAAAATAAGCCACAGATCAAAGACAGCATCAATGTCACATTTGCTTTAGTAATACACTAAATAATCTATCCCATGTGACTCATTATACACATCCATCAATCTGAAGGGTTGTAGATAGTAAATGGGAAAGAAACAAATTGAATCGAGATGTGTGTTGGGTTAGGGAGATGGCTCAGTGGACAAAGTTCTTGCCATGCAAGCTTGAGTAACAGAGTTCAGATCTCTAGAACTCACATAAAAGCCAATTGTTGTGGCATAAGCATGTGTAATTCTAAGACACCTATGGCAAGAAAGGAGGTAGAGAGAAGATAATTTTCCAGAAGCTTGGGGTCAGCTAGCCTGGCAAACATAGTGGTAAAAAAAGAAACCCTGCCTTAAATAAGGGGCAACATTAAGAGCAATATCCAAAGCTGTCCTCCGGTCTCCACATGTATGCTGGGCATGAGCGCACCCACACTCACACATATAAACATCAACACACACACACACACACACACACACACACACACACACACACACACACACCATGCATAAATATATAGAAAAATGCATTGCATTGATAAATCCAGAACTCTTTCCTAGAAAACATTTTGATTAAATATATTTACTCTACACAAATGGATAAACACTGAAAAGGCAAATTACTGGCTAATGAGTCAGTAAGTTCACATTGTGTGTGTGTGTGTGTGTTGTGTGTGTGGTATGTGTGTATATGTATGTGTGTGTGGTGTATGTGTGTGTGGTGTGTGTATGTGTTTATGTGTATGTATGTGTGTGGTGTATGTGTATGTGTGTGTATGTGTGGGTGTGTGTGGGGTGGTGTATGTGTGTGTAGGTGTGTGTATGTGTGTATGTGGGGTGTGTGTGTGTTTGTGTGTGTGTTTGTGTGTGTGTGTGTGTGTGTGTGTGTGTGTGTGTGTGTGCATGGTGGGTATGGGGTCTGGGCATAACTAAGACCTAGCTACTCAGGAAGATGAGGGAGGACAATCACTTGAGTCCACAAATTTAAGATCAGCATGGACAACCTAGTTTCAATAAATTAAACAACTAAAAGAAAGTATATGTGTTTTATCAACCAGACTATAAAAATGCTTAGTCACTGGAAGCTATTAAGAAATGGTGATAGTGAAAATAAATTCAAAATACCCTGCCTGATATTATCTATTATTAATATTAGAATTTCTTAATTGCTCTCTAATGCAATTTTATTACCTGAAATCTGATGTTTTAAAAATCTTTCCTATTTTTATATGTTTTTTTTAAATATATATTTATTATCCATAATGAGTTACATTATTTAGTGGGCAAACCATGCGTTGTTATCCCAAATTCCCCAATTCCCCCCTCCCCCTCCCTGATCAGTTGTATATCCTCCTCCGTGGGCTGTCTGTATTAGTCCTTGTGGCAAGGGATCCTGTATATCTTAGTACTCATCCCGGTCTTCCTGGCCCAAGTGTGTTGTTACTGATGGGTGCCATGCCTCCGGACAGTCTCCCCCACCACGGCTCTCACAATCTTTCCGCCCCCTCTTCCGCT
>PVHP010051913.1:0-11291 GCA_004024765.1 Zapus hudsonius
TCATCTCTATGTTTGATGAACACAATAGAAAATTAGCCAAGAATAATCAGCTGGGAACCAAGCAATAAGAACACATGTTTCATGCTGGACATCTGATTCAAACCACCACATTGTCCCTCTGGATCCCTGAAACTCACAGCCACCAATGATGTAAAATACAATGTATTCAGTACAATTTTAAAAGTCTCCATTATTATTATCAATTCTAAAACTGATAAAACAACCCCATTGGTCCAAGTTGTCTTTACTAAAAGCCTTTAAAACCAAAAACACACAGTGGAACAGCGTAAACATTCACACAGCAAAACATAACATTGCAAGGAAAGATTGAACCAATGTAAGATCTAATGCAAACAGGGGAAACATTGAATCCTGGAGTTCTATGTTCTTATAGAGCCCACAACAAAAATCTCTGGGGTTCCAATTATACCTCTCTAGCTGGGTTTATTAAAGCCTAGGGAAAGCTCCATCTCACAGTCCTGGTAGCTCCAAAAAATCCTGGTTCTCCATTGCAATCCATGGCCCATTCTCATAGCCCCTTGGGTCTCCATGCAGGAACTCCAACAACCATACCTCACATTTCCCAGAGGCCATTTAAAAAATGTTGTATACACAATAACACTCTCCTCTTTGCATTTGTTCTACTTCCATAGTACCAGGTAGGGCACCAAATTTGTTAAACAAGGGGAAGGGGGTATTAAAACCAACTCCGAAGAGTAGAAAATTGCCTTTAACATTCTTCCTTAAGGTTCCCTACGTTCAAAAAGTGTTAGCATTCTTCCTTCTATCCCAATGCAAAACAACTGACCCAATTCCATGGTGGCAGTTTCTCAAAAACATGTGTAGCTTAACAGATTCTGTCTCCAGCCTAAACTATTTATTTCTTTTTGTGCCATATCCATCTGTCATATTCATATTCCGTCTGTGTCACACCAGTCCATCTTTTCTATACTCAACCCTGTACAAGTTCTCAGGACACCAGAAGAGCACAGCTAGTCTCTCACACAAACTGCCTCTACCCCTGTCTGGACCAAGCTCTTTCTTCCCTAAATAAGCTAGACCTCACTGTCCATGGTCCATTCTGCATTTAGATCTTTCTGCTCTCAGAAGATCCTATTAAGTTATACTTAGATCACTACAAGGCATCTCTAAGGCCAAAAGCCACATAGGTTTCTAGCAGTAATAACCCCACTCCTCTGGTACCAACTTTCCTCTTGTAGTTACCTTCTTATTGCTTGGACAAAACACCTAATCAAAAACAGCTGATGGGAGGAAAACTTTTATTTTGGCTTACAGTCTCAAGGTGAAGCTTCATAATGGCTGGAGAATGCATGGCATGAGCTGAGGCTGGATATTACCTCTGCAGAGCAGGAAAATAGCAGCATGAGAATGAGCTGAACTCTCGCAAGTGGGAACTGGATATCACATTCATAAATCTTCTGCAACAATACATTTTCTACAGCAAGGCTCCACCCTCCCCAAATTGGCACTAACTGAGGACCAAGCATTCACAACACATGAATTATGGGGGACATCTGATACAAGGTACTACACTCAATAACTGCTGAGTAGTGTTGCAAAAAAAATAATTCCAACATTTATTATTCACCATTCATTCTTTCCAAAGACAAGCCATGCCCAGGAAAGTTATAATCTTCATTGAGCTGCTAGAATTTAAATGTTTCCTATGCCTTTATCAAAACACAAACATATGAGCCAAATTGGCACCATAGAGCTGAAATGAAATTAGCTTTCAGCAGAGCCATTCCAAAATAAATTATCCTAAATAAGCTTTTTTTTTCTCCTTTGTAAACACAAAGCTCTGCTGGTGACCAAACCTGTTTTGATTTTTCAGTGATGGGATCTATGTGCTCTGTCTCACCTTCAGTTGCGCTCAGAGCTAGGCTGGAGCTCTGTTTCCTGAGTACCTCATTGATTCCCTCATATTGCTGCTTTCTGAACCTACTGTTGGAGAGTATTTCTCAGAAGTTCTGCTAGCTGCACAGCTATCAGTTATATGACATGGCCAAAAGTCTTTGTCACATGATTTCTAAGCACCAATTATTCAATTTTGGTTATCTTACACTATTTCACATTTTATTATTTTATAAGATCTAATAGTTTGTATAAATGATTATATAATATATCAGCATACTACTAATGTGATTTGATACAACTATGATTTAATACAAATATAATATACTAATTCTATTTAAGCCATTTCAAAAGATATTATAAAGGTGGTGGTGATGAAAAGTTTATTGAATTAATAATTTTTGCTTCCTGTTTTATATGTTTTGTTAAAATATTTTAATTCTTTTATTAGAGATAGAAAAAATATACACATCAGGACCTCTTGCCACTACAAATGAACTTCAGATGTATGTGCCATATTGAGCATCTACGTTTATGTTGTACTGGGGAAATAAACTTGGGTCATCAGGCTTTGCAATTCCTTAACCACTGAGAAATCTACCCAACCCCTGTTTAACACCATTATTTGGTTGTCTGAGCCTTTAATTTATGGTCTCATTCATAGTAGGTAATCACTGTAGCACTGAGCTACATCCCAGAACTTGATCCTATTTAATTTGTGTGTGTGTGTGTGTGTGTGTGTGTGTGTGTGTGTGTGTGTGTGTGTGTTTGGGACTGAACACAGGGCCTTACACTGGTGAGACAATAGTATCATTTTAACTGGATAGAAAAAACATAGTTCATTATACTCAAGTATGAACTGTGTAATAGTAATATTGTCAAAGAAAGCAAAGAGACTACCGGGTAAAATTAGATCAAAATTGAGGATAAAGGCAATTTAAGTGTGATAAAGGCATAAATATAGAGGGCTCAACAGGAATGTTTTCATTGTACTACAGATAAATGCAACCATGTCTTTTCTTTATTTGTTTTTGACTGTATAGTGAGATGTATGCATGTGTTTATATGTGTTTAGCATACATGTAGGGGCCAGTGCTCAGTGTCTGGTGTCTCCCTCGATCTTTCTCTGCTCTATTTACTGATTAAAATTCTCTCACTTTTACCTAAAACTTCTCAATTTGGCCAATCTAGCAACCTTAATTGCCCATGGATCCCCTGTCTCTGTCTCCCTGAGCCCTGGGACTATATTTGGAAAGCCACACCCACCAGACATTTACCTGGGTGCTGAGAGCTGTACTCGGGTACTCACATTTATGTGCCAAATGCTCTATCCACAAAGTCAGCTACTCAGTCACTTGACTATATTTTACGTGCATCATATGCAAGTCCCATCTGCCTCATTTCTGCCATTCTTCACTAAAGATAATTTCTGTAGTGCACTCTTTATATTATCAGTACTTTATTGAGACTCTTGTTTGTTCCAGTGCAAATTTTTGTTCATTCACCTACTATCATGGGTGAGAGGTCACCTCAGTGCCATAATACGGTGACCTTTTCAGATGCACCTTGTAGATCAACCTAGATTTGTGGATGTGCCTTTAGTGTGTATATGTTTCAAGGGACTTTGCCTACTGAGACGGATAGTTTACATAATTACTTTTGGTCCTGTCTGCTCATCTCTTATCTCTGGTGCCACATCACTTCTTTCTGTGAGTTCTACTGCTTACAAATTTTGAGTTTAGCTCAATACACTTGAATCATATGCAAACTCATAATATAGCAAATATTTAAAAGAGAAACTTGCCTTGCATCTTCTTGTAGTTACCTCCTCGTTGCTGAGAGAAAACACCAACCAAAAGCTGCTGATGGGAGGTAATAATTTTGTGAGAAAGCTCCACGATGCCCAGGAATAGCGTGGCATGAGCCAACTAGCACTGGTAAACTGGGGTCTAATAAACCTCAAGGTCTGTCCCCAGTGACACACCTCCTGCAGCAAGGCTCTACCTCCTATATTGCCACAAGCTGGGGAATCAAGCATTCAGAACATGAGTTTATCAGAGACATCAGGCTCAAACCAGCACATGTGTAGAGGCTTCTCTAGACCATCTCTTGAATGCATTGCATTGCTGTAGGCAGCATTAGAGTTATGAGTCAAAGTCATGCACAGGAATAGAGTGCATAGTTTCATGGTGCATACAATCTACTTGAAAGACAGATCTATTTCGTGCATTAAGTTAGAGAATCACTTCCCTGTATCTGGGGGTGAGGGAGCTTCTCTTTACAAGAGGAAATTAGAAGAGAAAAGGTAGGATAGTCTGTAGGCCTCACTGATACAGATAAGTCTTCATTTCTTAGCTGGTACTGAACCGCTCTACTTAGAAAGATTCATTCAAAATTCCCTGTGACCTCAGTTTCCTTCAGTAGGTTTTGGTTCTTATGCCATAAGCCATGACCCAAGCCATCATTACTGCAGGATCTGAACCCTTGACAGGACATAAGTCTTCTCAGCATAAGGTCGCTGCTCATCTCCAGTCTGTTACAATGGGTCAGTGAGGAGAACAGAAGCACCACCTGTCACATGGGTTCCACATAAACTTCTCTCTGCCATCACTACAGAAAACCAACCTATCCAATGCCTGTGGGTCAAAGATATCTCTCTGAGTAAAAATTCATTTTCTCAAGTTATTCCTTACTGACCACATATACAATGTAATCTAGAAGAGGCCATAGTTTGTGAGGGCATAGTGACCCTGGTCACTTCTTGTCATGCTTTTTTGGTGATAAGGAAGTACAATCCTCCAACTTTAGGGGGAAGAAGCACAAAGCCCCAGGATAAGAGGCATAAGTGAATGAGTCTTTAGTGACCCTTTGGAGGCCAGACCATTATTCTCTTCCTGTCAGGCTTGCACATGATGTAGTTTCCATCCTAATCTATCAGTGATAGATGGAAGGATCCTTTTCCTTTAGAATTTTGCTCCATATAATCATACTTCCACAGTTATTCAATAGCCATGTAAATATATGGTATTTACAATGTTTGTCCTAATGTGGCAATGAATTTCCTATGCCGTGTAAAGCCAAAAATGCTCTAGGTATATCCATTCATGTTACAGTCTTGTAAAGAAAATAAACCACAGTATAAACCTTTCAGGATAGGCTAAAATTGAAGGGATTGGGCTGGAGAGATGGCTCAGAGGTTAAGGCGCTTGCCCTCAGTGCCTAAGGCCCTAGGTTCAATTCCCCAGTACCCACATAAGCCAGACCCACAAGGTGGTGGCCCTGGTGTTCTCTCTCTCTCTCTCTCTCTCTCTCTCTCTCTCTCTCTCTCTCTCTCTCTCTGCTTGAAAATTAATAAATAAAATATTAAAAAATAAAATAAAATAAAATAAAATAAAATTGAAGGGATTAATACTGATATACTTTCATTTAAATATACTTACATTGCTTGAAATTTTATTTTTTGATATATTGATACCTTGATTTTAAAAATTACAATGGAATTAAAGGCTTGACAGATGGCTCAGCTATTTATTAAAGACACTTCATTCCAATCCTGATGATATGTGTTTGGATCCTCCCCAATAAGTACCATGTAAAGCCAGGTGCAAAGTGGCACACACATCTACAATCCTAATGTGCCTACAGGAGTCGGAAGCAGAGCCAGGGAAATTCACAGGCAAACTAGTCTGTTGTACACAGTAGAAAAGTAGTAACAACAGAGAAGTTGTTTTAAACAAGGTGGAAGGAGAGGACAGATACCTTTTGGTTGTGTCTAACCTCCATAGGGGTGCTTGGAAATCACACACCCATATACACATATTTAAAAAAAATTATTATTATTATTAATAAGATACATTGTATAAGTAAGTCTTCTAAAAGTACCTCCATATCCTTCCTCTCTGTCCCCAGCTGCTGGGGGCCCTCCTCAGGGGGATTGGTTATTTTAAGAGTCTCTAGATTTCTGCTTTGGACTGTGTTGGGTATCCTTGGTGTCTGTCTCCATTACCTTTTCATAGGCTATCTGACTTTCTGTGAGGGCAGCTTTTGCTCATCTTGCCACTTTCTCAAAAGTTTTGTTTGGGTCCTTGATGATGAGTTAGGAGTGTTTCATCTCCTGCATGGGTGTCAACCATCATGTCAGGTCCTGTTGGTGGAACTGGGTTGTTTACAGTTCTTGCTGCCTTCTGAAAAATAGAAACAGAATCTCTATTGGAGACAGAGTTTAGTATAGGATAAATGAGGCAAACAATTCTAATGGTGTAGCCTCTCTATAGGCCCCTGGTTAGTGGGGGTTTTCCCTTTGGAATTCAGATTCTTGGTTTCTATAAGAATTTGTCTTGTATCCAGTTCCAGTTATGGGGTCCTTGTCACTGAGTGGTTCTCTTAGCCAATCAGCAAGCCCTTGATTATCAACCTAGGTTTAGCACCACTGTTGCACAGATGAGCACTTGGCTTGCTGGTCTCTTCCATGTAGCAGTGTCTTCAGCATTCTCATAACATTGGACTGTGTTGTACATCCATGCCTTCTGCTTTCTCCAAAAATTATAGACCAATTTCCCCCGGCAGCTCATGTAATGCCTTCCAGCAAAACACTGGGAGCAGGTTACCTTTCTGGATACACACACATTTACACAAAAATAGAAAAAATGGGACACTTGTGGCAGCGCACACTTTTTTTTTCCAGAACTTGGGTGGCCAAGGTAGAAGGGTCACTGTGAGTCGGAGGAGTTTGATATTACATGCTAAATTCCAAGTCAGCTTGGGTTAGAGTGACAGTCTACCTTGAAAAAGCCATATATTAACATATATTATGGAAATAAAATATATATGGAATTAAAATGAAACGAAAGCTATTCTATTACCTTTATGTCTGAATTTATTTATCTATTTATTTTTAAGGAATGGCAATTCTCTCTGTGTGGAGGATATATCCCATGCCTACCTTACCCTGATGAGATTCTGTAGATCTTGAAGCGTGCAAAAAGTTCAGGACCATAAAGTATTAAACATGTGAGGATATGGTTTTAAGAAAAGGCAGCTTTCTTTAACCCTACAATTTCAGTACAATGAATAGAGTGATACGTGAAGTTCAGTAATCCTCTGCATAGACTCACATTATTCAAATAAAGCAAGAGTGGTAAAATGTGAAGTCTTAGCCAAAAATTATAAAATAACAAGGAATCATAATTGCAATAATCACAGTATGTAATAAAACTTGGCAAGAAAAATATGAATGGAGACATGTCTAGCACATTTCTAATTAATTCTCTGTCATACAGTAAACAAAAGAAAAAAGGTAAAAAGATGGCTCGTTTCAAAATAAAAGTCTGCTTCCACTATTTCTCATCATTTTATAAATCTTGGTGTCTTAACAGCTAAAAAAAATGGAGAAATTTGATCCTTGTCTCAGGTACAGGTTGAAAGAAATCAAGGCAGTCCTACAGGTAGGTAAATTTACTATACAGTCAATGGCACAGGTCAGCTGTTCTCGGGTGCAAGCTCTGAATTAGGAAACAAAATCATGTCCATCATCTTTGTGCATGTATTACTACAAAAGGGGGTTTTCCATCTTTTCTTTCTTTTAACCTTTATTTAAGTTTACCTTCATTAAACTCAAATGTAAGATGATGCACTTGTGATTTTAATTATAAACATTATAAGGACCTTTCATTGCAGTTAATTAACCCTTACAGTTATGTTTTTAATTATAAATAGATTTGCTTCTTGTTAAAATTCTGCCTTCCCTCTGAAATCCACTTCACGTTTTTATAGCTGGTCATAGCATTTCATGATCCTTTCTTTACATCCATGAAGAAAACCCAAGAGAGAAAAATCAGTTTGACAAATTTAGCATGCTTTGTGAAAGAAATTCACACAGCACATACTTTTTAAGTGGCTTATTAAATATTATGATAGCAGAAAATTTTACTTGTATTAAAATTATTTTACTTGTATATAAAATTATTTACTCTCATTTAATATTTACTTGCATATAAAATTATTTGAAAAAAGCTAACATATGTATTTATTATAGAATTTGATAAAAACATTTTTCTATCAAAGGACAAATATCAGAAGCGGTAGATGGCAGTCTTGTTGCATTTTTATGAGTGTGTCTTAAAGCTCCTATTTATCCTTCCCCCAACATACTTCATTACTCTGTATGGTTTTATAGGTCAGTGTGGGAAGACGTTGAATGTTAATTTGAAGGTTTAAAAAAATCTACACAATTTTGCTTTGCATTTTCTCTATGTATAAAGGACTTTACTTGGAGAACCAAAGGAGTGAATGATGTATGGTTTCTTTTACATCTGGCTGGTATCACAAATGCCTAGGACAAGGGGTTGTGAATAGGTACCATGAATGGCTATCAACTCACTTATTCTCTCCTTTAGTTTACCGTGCTCTTTGTGGGGTTTTCCAACACATATTTCATACTACCTACTCTGCCTTTACAAAACTCTTTGATTTCTATATATTCCTTGATGTTGGGGTTAAATGCAATTTATCTGTTGTACTGCACCTTGTTTGACACCATATTGTGGGTATTTTAAGGAATCTGTCTCCACAAATAATTAGATCTTTAAATAAAGAGGAAACTAAAACTTTTGTCTTCTAAATAAAACCAAGGAGATGATATCAGGAAAGGCATAAGCCCCCCTCACTAATAAAGAGCCTATAGGGAAGGAAGCTATGCATTTAAAAGACAGAAAGATATAGGAAAAAGAGAGTAAGTGAAAAGCCAGGACCAGGCACCGAGGATGTTTGCTAGAGCTGCTCCAGGTGCCGAGGCAGAGAGTGTATTTCCTGCTACATCTGATGACTTTAATGGTGTGAGGTTCATATTCAAAGTGCACCATTTCCCAAAAATCAAAAATACAGAAAAATAGAAACTTTCAAACTTAAATTTTGCTTCCTGCTTTCATAAAAAGATCAAATATCTTTTGAAGTTAATAGCTGAAGAAAGTGCCAATTTAATCACATCATATTTCTGTGAGCCCTTCTCACTGTACTAAGGAATTGTTAAGGTGTCTCACTGATGTGCTGTCAATGCATGTTTCTGTATTTTCAATATAATGTGGAGGAATTCTGTATATACCATAAAGGATACTTAATGTAGGAATATAATCAAAGACTGGTAGAAAGTTTTTTTTTCCTTTTGAAATACCTAAATTTGTCCACATATCACAAAAAATGATCAGAATCAAAATTTTCAAATAAATGGCTCCTCAAAGGATACATGCTGAAAACCTAACTGTAGAACTTTCCTTAACTGTGATTAGTTTATAATTTGAAAATTAACACGATGAAATCATTCCTTTTATATATGCAATGATTGCCAAAAACCATCAGTTCATAGTTCAAAGCTCAGATAACTATGTGAGGGGTCCATTTTTCAATTTTGCAGATTGTTATCCTAAGTGTAAATATCACTTAGTAAATAGAATTTTTAAGATAATTAACTTGGGTTCATGAAGCACAAGATGTTTACTATTTTAAAACAAAGTATTATAGGATAATATGCTTATGAAAATTATGGAGAGTTTTAAAACTCATGAAATATTTTTAATTATGAATATAACAAGTCCACTAGAAAATTGGCAGATGGACTTTTCTCCATCTGGATCAAAACAAGAGAACTCAAGAGCACAGAATGGCATAGAACAGAAGTGTGGAGAGAGAATTAGAAACTGAGAAGATCCTCCTTACTCTTCATTGACAGAAAGTTTGTAAAACCACTTAGCACAGTGATCTTATGGACAACACAGCATCTCCCCCAACTAGGAAGAATCATTGGCTTAGAACCAAAGTCCTATTTGTTTATTACAATTTTTGTCATTTTAATGTATTTTAATAAATATATTGTATTTATTTTGTTCAATTTTTTAATTTTAATTTTCAATTTTACATACTTCTAACTCAATTAATGCTTTTTATTTATTTATTTATTTATTTTTTAATATATATTTATTGTCCATAATGAGTTTTTAATTGCTAGCTTTTAAAAACTTTTTCTCTTTTTCTCTTTATACATACACTTGTATTTTGTGTTTTAATTGACATGCTGTAACTCGTACTTTGGCAGAAAAGTTCTTATTTCTGTCCTTTCACCCAAATCTAATATATTCTATTATCTCCACTGCTCTTTATACCTCTAACCCGTATTCTTTACCCCTGACTCCTAGTCTATGCTCTTTACCCCACGCTTCACCCAGTCTTCAGCCAGCTACTTCTCTGTAGTACCTTTTCCTCAACCAGGATGCAAGTGCTCCTGTCTCCACACCTGACAGGGGACACAAGACAGGAGCCCATGCTCTCCTTCTGCATGCCACAGTGAGACCTTCCTGAAACCATCTGAGTAGTCATTGCAATTGACTTTACAGAGCTTATAGAAACATATAATTGAAAAATGGGGGAAACATAAAAACTGCAAGACATGTAATTGCCACAGATGCTCAAAACAACAAAGAAAGACACGAATAAATTACATGTTAACACTCCACTAGGGCAATCTTAAATACTAACAGATCTCAACTTAAAAAAAAGAAGATAGAAGAAGGAGAAGAAGGAGGAGAAGGAGGAGGAAGATGTGACAGCTGAAATGCCAGAAGAGAATTCAGATTCCTATTTTTTAAATAGGTTCAAAGACAAAATAGAGAACACTAATAAAGATAAGCAAGTAATTTAAGTCACAAAAGAACAATTTATAAAACCAGTTGTAGTTATAGATAAGAAAATTACCAACCTGGTGAAGCAATCAGTAACCTGTAAGAATATTTTAAAAATATAGAAGAAAATTTAGACAGGAATTACAGACACTGAATAAGAATCAAAAAACAATCACTGAAAATTGATATATAGCAAAAATAATTATCTACAGGTACGATGAAGCCCATTGAATCTCTGGGACAAAGTTGAGACAGGAATACATAAAGATATATATATATATATATATATATATATATATATATATATATATATATATATATATATATATATATATATATATATATATATATTTGTTTGTTTACAACACCAAGAGATCCTGCTAAATCTGGAATGGTAACCAGCTCTCAGATAGTAGCATGTGTAGCACTGGAAGATGTTGCATGAGCTGCCAGGGGAAATTGGTCAATGATATTTGGAGAAAGCAGACACCACTGATATAAAATATAGACAGTTTTTACAAAAATGCTGAACACACAGCTATATGGAAGAGACCAGCAAGTCAAGTAATGCTCATCTGTGCAACTAAACTGAGGAGGGTAATCAAAGGCTTACTGACTGGGTAATGGATATGCTAGTGACAAGGAACCCATAACTGGAACTGGGATCCATGGCATAATCCTTTGGGGACTAAGATCTCTGGCTCCCAGGGGAAATTCCCACTACCAGAGAGCTACAGAGAGGCTACT
>PVHP010051914.1:0-11425 GCA_004024765.1 Zapus hudsonius
GTCTCCTTTCATTCACAAACATGTACCAAATACCTGGTGTTTGCTGGATGCTGTCTCGGGAGGAGGGGTGGGGATGGCTCCAAGAGGCAGCTCCTCCCCTGTAGGAGCAGAGGGAAGGTGTCCACAGGAGTGGACTGTAAGGACAGTGTGCCTGAATGGCCTGGGCTCCCAGAAATAGCTTTGTTCAATGATATTTTCAGTGAGAACCCTCCTGCAGCCATGAAGGACCTGGAAGTACTGGCCACCTTTCAGGACACAGCAGATCCTCAGCAAGTATAGAAGTCCAGAGCACCAACACATTATAAGTGTCAGCCACCTTTGGACAGCAAACATAATGCCCTTAAGCCTGTTTGTCTCCTTCACTGTGAAAAATACATGCTGAGATAAGTTATTGAATGATAATTTGAACCAAGTAACATTTCCCTTGTTGCTGAAAAGATTCTAGAAAATTCTGATGATAATCCTACTCCCATGTCTAAAATAATCATTAGTATTTACAGAAGTTTTATGTTGGATACTAAAATTTTAAACTATAGTATTAGGCAAATTCTGCTTTTGCATTATTTTGATTATTTAGAGAACACGGGCCATGCACTCACAAATACATAAGGTTTGGTTAAGGATGGAAACCTCTGCGGTAACTCCCAGAAGTTTTAATCAATTTCATGTATGAAAATTCCAAATAGGCTGCGATGGGCAGTGAGACCCAGCGCTGCGCAAAGTATCTGTACGTGCTACACACAGCCTGGCTCTGTTGCCTGAGTGACAAGGGAAACACTGGGCAGAAGAAGCAGCTCATGTTCCTCTCACATATGTGGGTTTGGAATTACCTTCCCATCTG
Source organism: Zapus hudsonius (assembly GCA_004024765.1). Taxonomy (NCBI): domain Eukaryota; kingdom Metazoa; phylum Chordata; class Mammalia; order Rodentia; family Dipodidae; genus Zapus; species Zapus hudsonius. The sequence goes on from PVHP010051914.1 coordinate 842, forward strand.
CACACACAAAGTCCTTATGTATCCACCCTGGTTATTTTCTATGTTTTGGGTTGGTTTGGGCTAAAAGGTACCTTTTATTCTCGTCATCCATAGCAACACGATAGGGGCATCCCCAACACCTTGTGGACTCAGCCAGCAATATGGAAAATAATATGGCAGATAATGACCACACATCACTTCTGTCTGGGCCAGGAGCATTAGTTCACATGTATACATGTGAGGTCCAATGACTCTGACTTAAACATCTTGTACCAAAAACCTCCTGGGAGATACTGCTTGGCACTTAGTCTTGGATTTGGAAACCATCTACTATACTTGAGTTCATCATCATGGACACCTGTTACTTTCAAGCATAAGAACCAGAGTTGCAGTGCAGAAGTGGCTCACATTTTATCAATAATCTATAAAATAAATTGAGCTGACTCCTTTTTGTCACAAAGATGCCAGCTCAGATGTGACCCCTGGGTTCTTTTAAACACTGAAACCACAATTCAGCTTTCACCTCTTTCTCCAAATCCACCCTTCAAAAAAGATAGCATACATTTTACAGGGTAACAAAGAACCAGAAAAAAAAAAGGCTCATGTGCTAAAACCATGGAAAATGACACTAACATCAAAAATAGGGATAAGCATCCTGTCATCTTTAACATTATTGTCAGGATACTGAAAATTCTTACTGTTAAATGCACAATATGAAGACAGTAAAATTACTGTTTATTTGGTAGTCTGTAAGTCAACAGCACAAATATAGTGAGTCAAGTATTTCTCTTTGTGAAAAGAAAACAGTGAACTGTTTGTCTCTGTCGTAGTCAGTCACATGTTGCTGGGATGATCTCCAAACCAGGCACAATTTGGGGAGGAAATTATTTATTGAAGTAACAGACCCAGAGGAAGTTAAGGAAAGAAGGCTGGCCCCCTTTCACAGATCGAAGCAGAGACAGAGACAGCACCTCCAGAAGCAAGCAAGCAAGCACACTGTAACACTGTAATTCACAAAATGCAGAACTGCGGACCTGGGGTTCTGGCTTTTCTTTTGCATATCTATCCCTAGTATTTTGCATTCAATTTAGAAAGGGCAAGTCCCCAGGAGGCTAGGCCAAAGTGATACTTCCTCCTGCCAGAAGCCTGGAGACAACTAACAATTTAATAAACACAATTATAATAAATTATATTGGGGGACATTTATTCAAAACTACCACAGTCTCCTTGCTGAACAATTGATGATTTAGACAAAGCATCAGTGGGCAGTGGTATTCAGACCTGAACCTAAGACCCAGTACATGCTAAGCAGGTGCTTTTCTACCACTAAGCATACCATCCAAGCTTCTTTTCTCTGCCTTAGAAACTGTCTTTCTCCTAAACCTGCAGTCTGGATTCACTTCCAACATTTTTTTTAACTAAAAAAGCTGACTATTTTATTTTCACATTTCATAATACAAATTAAACGATGTTTTGTCCCACTTCTCCCTCCAAAACCATTTTCTGCTCTGAAGGTTGAACAGGTCTTGCTTCCCAGCCAAGCACCACGACCTCCTGGGAAATCAGAACAAATAACACAGAAAAAGCCGAGAAAAAGGTCTTCCTCCGTGCCTCTGTGCCTCTGTCCCTCCATCCTTATCTGTCTGGATGAGTCATTCCAAACTGAGTGAGCATCATCATGGGATGAGCAGGAGGTGTGATCATGGGAGGCCCAGGCATCATGGTCCTGTAGTCTCCCATGGGTCCCCTCATCCCAGGAGCAGGATCCACGGGCATCATAGCAGGAGGGGTAGTGCCCATCATTGGCACCATAGGAGGGCCTCCCATATGGAGGGGGCAGGCATCATCCCAGGTCAAGGAGGACCTGGGAGACTGGGGGGAGGTAGGATCATGGCCCCTGCAGGAGGAGGTACATAGAATGGACCTGGAAGGATCTTCCCTGGTGGAAATGCAGCCGTTGTCTTGTCAATAAGGCTCTGTGCCTAAATTCATTTATGGTCTTTCACATTCTCTTTGTTTTTCCTCACACTGCAGCATGTTTTTCTCATGGACAGAGAGTCATGGGTGAAGTATGTGTCTCAGTAGTTGCAATAAAACTTGGGCATGTTGTTCCACAGAACATTGGATCTCACTTTCAACATTTTATCACGCATGCTTTCAATGCCACAAAATGTCTGCAAGACGCCCTGTAATGTGTCACCTTTTCCAGTATCCCTTCCCCAGGAACATGCTCATCCCTTTCATCTTTCCTCCTTCATGTAAGTTGACCCTCACTGGTTCTCTGGTGACATCTGGCCTCAAGATCAGCCACAGTATTAACTTTCCCGCAGTCACCATGTCTGCCTTTGAGTTGCACAACTCCACATTATTTGAATTATACATCCAGCCTCATCTTTGTATCTGTGCTTACTCTTTTCTGGTTAGCTCTCTCTTCTAGTTACTTCTTTAAAATGCATGTAGGTCTATCACAGGTCACAAAGATGAAATATAACCTAACTACACATTGTGCTGTCCATGTGTCTGTTTTGTAAGTGAATAACATATTGTGACCAGCTACAGATGAGCTGTGAAAGAAGTTGATGATTGATCACCAATCATTATGCATCTTTTATGTGTGATTTTGCAATTTGTATTTTGTTCCACCCACTCTACTAAAATATTTGCATAACAGGCAACTGCTACCCATTGGGTCTCTTCTGTTGTTACCCTGGGAGTAATATAAGAGCCACACCTGGCATCACAGGCTCCCAACAAAAAGATATGAAACTTCTGATATCAAGTCTAAGTATACAGCAGATAATTAGAAAACCAAAACAATGAATTAGCTCAAAATGCAAAAATCTCTACATTATAATACAAGGAACAAGTAAAATCAAGTAATTCCACCAAAAATTATAAATCCATCAGAAAGACCTCCACTGAGACTGACTTGGATGAAATGCCTGATAAAGAATTCAAAAGAATAATGATAAATTTGTTCAAAAAAATCAAAATAAAAATCAAACTCCAGAAAGAAAACACAGGAAGCCAGCTTAAGGAAATAGGGAAGTCAATACAAGATATGAGTAAGGAAGTAGAAATAATAAAGAAATTCCAATCAGAAATGCTAGAAATGGAAAACATTTAGTAAGTCAATACAAAATTCTATAGAAAGTCTCACCAACAGAATGGATCAATGAAAGGACAGTATATCTAAACTGGAAGACAAGGTGGCAGAACTAGAACAGTCCAACAAAGAGAAAGACAAACTAATAGGAAGATATGAGTGGGAATGTCAAGACATTTGGGACCCAGTGAAGAGATAGATCAAACATAATAATTCAGGGTATAGTAGAAGGAGGAGAATTTCACACTAAGGGCATAGTTGATATTTTCAACAAAATCATAGAGGAGACTTTCCCCCAAATAGGGAAAGTGGTGCCAAGGCAGATATGGGAAGCATTTAGAACACCAAACAGACAAAACCAGGAAAGAGTCTTTCCTTGCCATATTATAATTAAACTACTGAATACAGAGACTAAAGAAAATATATTGAAAGCAGTAAGAGAGAAGCATCAAGTAACCTATAACGGTAAGCCCATCAGGATAACAGCAGATTACTCAACAAAAGCCTTAAAAGCCAAAAGGGCTTGGAGTGATGGATTCCAAGTTCTGAAAGATAACAACTGTCAACCAAGATTACAATATCCAGCAAAGCTACTCGTCACAATTGAAGGAGAAATAAGGACTTTCTACAACTAAACTGGTTAAAAGTATATATGGCTATACAGCCAGCTCTTCAGAAAATATTTAGAGATCTTTCAGATTGAAGAGAAAGAAAAGCACCTACATAAGAAAACAGAAAAATAAACCATATTCAAAAGGAAAAATTACAAAATTAAGAAATGGCAAGAATGTACACATTTCAACAGCAACCCTTAATATAAATGGCCTCAGTGCCCCAACTGAAAGACACAGACTTGCAGACTGGATTAAAAGGCAGGATCCTAGTTACAAACGTTTAGATTTGTATGTGGGTTAGTGGAAAAGTCAGTAGTAGAGGCCAGGAAGCTAGAAAGGGGCTATAAGGGATGGAAGAGAGAGGAGACTTAAGGGGCGAGTACTGTATATAGGTAAGTAGATGAACAGATTACTGGGGGTGCCATGGCCTAAGTGGGGTCAGGGGAAGGGATTGAATAAGGAAGGGTGAGAGAAGGGCTTATCAAAACAAGGGTTTTAGAATAAGCCATATGCAAACCTACTTTTTTGGATAATGGCACACCCAGAAGCCACAGATTGTTATTAGAAAAATTTCAGTGCCAGGGATGAGATACCTTCCAGTGATTTGTAGGCCAGGGAGGTTCCTAAGCCCCCAAAACATTACAGGCCATTGCCAAGGCTCTTGGTTGTTCACCAGAACAAGATAGAAAGATCCTATTGCTGAAGACCACACGTGCTTGGGCTGCAGGCCACTGAGAAATCAAGTTGGAGCTGAGCTGAAAACCTCCTCCCTGTTAACCAGCTGATAGAAAGCTGGAAAAAAAAACTATGGCTGCATGCAGCCCTACTGGTGAGAGAAGTCATCAATGGTGGTAAACCACAGTGGACCTTTCAAGCCTTAAGACTGTCCAGCCAGGCCAAATGAGCCAACTGGTACAATAGGGGCATACCTCTTATGGGGAAAACCAACCACTCTCTAATTGGACTGGAGGCCCATTCCACAGAAGAGAATACTTGCCTCGTTCTGAAGACCTAGTCAAAAGCCTATGATCAGGGAGGTCATAGACCTAGAGGAGTAATGCCTTCTGTTGTGTGGCTAAATGTGCATACCTACCAAAATGCCTTACAGACACTGTTTTTTAAATACACATAATGTTACTCTCACTTTTGGCTAGAGAAGCTTCTCTTTTCAGATAGCACTGACCACCAAGATAACTCAAAACTCACCATAGATCTGAGGAGAAGTGAAAGTAGAGTGTTCAGCCCTGGAACATGTCTATCATCTAACCTCCCAAGGCTCAGTGTCTATTACAGAAAAGATGGCAGAGAGATTATAAGAGCCAAAGGAAGGGTAGGACTGCATACAATGCAATTTCCAGACACAAAATGGCCTTGATGTTCATTACTTCACAGTACTCGACACAATGGGAGGAAAAGATGATACGGAGACAAAATAGAGACTAATTGAGAGGAGGTGGGGGTGGGGAGGGAATAATCGTGGTTTATTTTCTACAATTATGCAAGCTGTCAATAAAAATTTTTAAATAAATAAAAATATTAGATAATTTTTTTCAAAATCTCCCAACTAAAAAATGTCCAAGCCCTAATGGATTTACTGGTGAATTCTACCAGATCTTCACTGAGGAACTAGACCAATGATTCTCAAACTTTTCTATAAAATAGAAAAGGAAGGAATACTGCCAAACTCCTTCTACAAAACTGTTCCAGTCAGCTTTTTCTAGTTGCTGCACAGAAAAAACTCCTGAATCCCCACTCCACTGAATCCCTTCTTTTCTCCAACTAGTCTATTTTGATGTCATCATTTTCCCCTTCTGTTACGCAGTGCTTGTGTAGGTAGCATCAGACACTGAGAGGTCATGAGCACCATTCCTGTTGCAGTCAGCATTCTAGTTGCACAGAAAGAACCCAAGCAAAGCGGCTTGTGGAGGAAAGGGTTTATTTGGCTTACGGACTTGAGGGGAGACTCCATCCTGGCAGGGAAAATGATGGCATGAGCAGAGGGGTGGACATCACCTCCGCCACAGCACTGCAAACAGTGGCAGGAAGGTGTGCCAAACATTGTATATATAACCCCATAAGCCCGCCCCCAACAACACAGCTCCAGCAAGGTTGTAAAACCCAGACTGCCATCAGCTGAGGATCTATCAATCAGAACACGTTCATCTGTTTGTAGGGGACACCTGGATCAAACCCTGACAGGAAGGGTAGAGCTGCATACAATGCAATTTCCAGACCCAAAATGGCCTTGATATTCATTAATTCACAGTACTCGACACTACCTTCATAAGACCTTCAAAATGGGAGGAAAAGAAGATACCGAGACAAAATAGAGGCTAATTGAGAGGAGGTAGGGGGTGGGGATGGAATTATCATGGTTTATTTTCTACAATTATACAAGCTGTCAATAAAAAATGTAAAATAAATAAATAAAAATATTAGATAATTTTTTTTTCAAAATCTACCAGCTGAAAAATGTCCAGACCCTAATGGATTTACTGGTGAATTCTACCAGACCTTCACTGAAGAGCTAACACCAATGCTTCTCAAACCAAAACCAGACAATAAAATAAAATAAAATAAAAACTGTAGACCAATCTCCCTCTTAAACATAGATGCAAAAATTCTCAACAAAATACTGGCAAACAATACAAGAATACATCAAAAAGATCATTCACCCTGACCAGTTGGGTTTATCCCAGAGATGTAGGGATGGCTCAACATATGCAAATCCATAAGTGTAATACACTATAGAGTTGTATTGATGGACAAAAATCACATGATAATCTCAATGGATGCAGAAAAGGCATTTGAGAAAATCCAACATTCCTTCATGGTAAGTCATAAAGAAACTGGGAATAGGAGGAACATATCTCAACATAATAAATGCCATCTATGATAAACCTGTAGTCAACATTATACTAAATGGGGAAACACTTGAAGCATTTCCACTAAAATCAGGAGCAAGACAAGGGTGTCCACTGTCCCCACATTTATTTAATAAAGTACTGGAATTCTTAGCTATAGCAATAAGGCGAGACACAAAAGGGATACAAATTGGAAATGAGATAAAACTGTCATTACTTGCAGATGATATATGATATGAATTGATGAGATAATATGCTATGATTTTCAGATGATATGATTCTATACATTAGGTACCCAAAAGGCTCTACCAGCAAACTGTTAGAGCTAATGAACACTTTTAGCAACCTAGCAGGATACAAAATTATCACACAGAAATCAATAGCCTTCCTATATACTAACAACAAATAGGACAAGGATGAAATCAAGGAAACACTCCCATTCGCTCAACAAAAATAAAGTACCCTGGAATAAACCTAATCAAGAAGTGAAGGATCTCTACATTGAAAACTTTAAAACACTTAAAGAGAGAAATTGCAGAAGACACTAGGAAATGGAAAGACATCCCATGTTCTTAGATTGGAAGATTTGTAGAAATGTCAATCTTACCAAAGTGATCTACATATTTAATGCAATCCCCATCAAAATTCCAGTGGCATTCTTCCCCAAAATAGAAAAAAAATCCTAAAATTCATTTGGAAGCACAAAAAAAAAAAAAACACAGACAAAAAAACACACACACACAAACGTGAATATCCAAAACAACTCTAAGCAACAAAAATAAGGTATCACCACACCTGACAAACCTGATATGTTACAAAGCCATAGTTTAAAAAAAAAACAGCCGGTTGTGGTGGCACACGCCGGTAGGATATTGCTGAAGAGGCGGAGGCAGGAGGATCATGAGTTCGAGGCCAGCCTGGGCTACACATTTAGTGGGAACAGGATGGTGCTGGAGGGGATTATGGTCAGGGTACATTGTGTATACGTATGGAGGTTGTCAATAAAAATGTTTTTTTAATTAAAAAAAAAACAGCATGGTACTGGCACAATAACAGACACATGGATGAATGGACCAGCATAGAGGACCTTGATACAAACCCGGGTAGTTACAGTCATCTGATTTTTGACAAAAATATCAAAAATATTCACTGGAGAAAAGACAACCTCTTTAACAAATAGTACTGGGAAAACTGGATATCTATATGTAGAAAGATAAAGTTAGATCCATATCCCTCACCATGCACAAGAATCAAGCCCAAGTGGATCAAAGACCTGAATACCTTAAACTCTGAAACTGCTAGATGAAAACAGAAGAAACACTTCAACACATTGGCATAGGCAACAACTTCCTGAATATAATAACCCCAGTTGCTGAGGAAGTAAAACCACTAATCAACCATTGGGACTTCATGAAATTAAAAAGCTTTGTACAGCAAAGCATAAAGCAAAGAGCAACTGTGAATAGAGCGAAGAGACAACCTACACAATGGGAGAAAATCTTCATCAATTATAGATCTGACAGAGGATTAATAACCAGATTTACAAAGAACTCAAAAAAACTTTTTAAAAAATCAAACAATCCAATAAAAAAAAATGGGCCATAGGAGCCTGGCGTGGTGGAGCACACCTTTAATTCAAGCACTTGGGAGGCAGAGGTAGGAGGATCCCCATGAGTTCAAGGCCACCCTGAGACTACATAGTGAATTCCAGGTCAGCCTGGCTAGAGTGAGACCCTACCTCAAAAAAAGGGGGGGGGGCATGGAACTGAATAGAGTCCCAAAAGAAGAAATACAGGTGGCCTATAAACATCTAAAAACATGTTCTACCTCCTAAGCCATTAGAGAAATGCAAATTAAAACTACTCTGAGATTCCATCTTATTCCTGTCAGATTGGATACCATCAAGAAAACAAATAACTATAATTGCTGGCGAGGATGCTAAAAAATAGGAACCTTTCTAGATTGTTGGTGGGAATGTGAACTGGTACAGCCATGGTGGAAAGCAGTGTGGAGGTTCCTGAGACAGCTGAAAATAGATTTACCATATGACCCAGCTACACATATATCCTAAGGACTGTAGATACTTCCTTAGAGATACTTGCTCACCCATGTTTATTACTTTTGGACTTTCCACTGAAAACTAAGTTCTTTCCTAACTCTGGGCATGTAACTCACAGTCTCTAACTGCTTCTGAGGCTCCTTTTTGGAATTCCTATACATTATTCCCTTCACTAATATTGATCATGAATAATAGGTCTGGGTCATCTGAAAACAAAATCTATAATTAGAATTTTGTTACTCGAAATTGGCTTTTAGAACTAAATTTTTGGGTTCTTTACAATCACTCACATATAACACAAAAAATGTCCTTTGTGTGTACTAGTGATGCTTTAAGAAACACTAAGATCAATTTTTCTAACAATACAGTTATTAGATTTTTTTCCCTCCTTAAAAAGAATAATGATCTTGGACGTGGAAGAAGGAACAGGCTTGTAAACTGACTTACTGATAGACTTAAAGAAAGGTGGCGTGCTTCTCAGGTCTCCTCAGATATTGGACTTTACTCGTGGATATGGTGGTAATGATACTAGTGTTCTGCCCTCAAGATCCTTCACCTTGTGAGGGCTTAACCCCAGATAGAGTGGACCACCTGGCCCTCACCCACTCGTGCGAGTCCTGAGCTCCTGGGGATGCTGCAGGCCTGCCAGAGGCTGCAGCCTAAAGGCAGGTCTGAGGTTTTACATTTGTTAATCCATCATGTTTTTCCTAACCTGCTGTTCTGCTTCTCCTTTCGGGAGTCCCAGAGTCATATCCATGGCCCAGATGACTGGCTCTTCTGGCTGAAGGATCCCGCTGACTTCTAGCTGGTCTTTCCTCTTTGCTCTGCTTGCCCTTAGCTCAGTGAGGAGAGGGTCACTGCAGCCTTCATGCCTTCGATCCTTCTTTAGGGAAGTGCCCTACTGTATGTTCCAGGGGACCAGATTCCCGCTCACAGGGCCCCAGGAAATCCTCTGTGCACTCTGCAGAGACCTGTGCTCTGTGTCAATGTGAAGGGTGGACATGCAAAAGGGGACCAATTGCTTAGCTGGCTGCTCCTAGGGCCATGGGCACTCAGACAGGGAAGGTTCCTGAGCAGTTCTTGGGGCAAGACCTTGGTGCCTTGCAGGATCCTCCAATTCTTTTCTTTGGATTTATTTTACAAGAGGGACAGGCAGTTCAAACCTGGAGTAAAAAGGTAATATGTGTGTGGGTGAAACATGGGTCAGGAACTTAACTATCTTTTTGTAGATTTTCATTGAAGATTTTTAGCTCAAGTCACTCCAACCCTGACTTAGAAACCCTTAGTTTTCTTCTCTCATTTATCCAACAAAAACATTCTGTGTGGGATAAATATTGGCTCCTCGGTATTTATGTGTTCCTCATTGCTGTTTTCTTCCTGTTCCCTTACAGAATGTGGATTCAAATGGTATTTTGTATATGTATCATATTTTATTGATGTATAAAAGGATTAGCCAGAGAAGGCTGAGGAGATCTTTAAATGCCATCTAGAAAGCTCCCATTCATTTTTGAAGGTTTAGACCCATGACCGATGAAGAAATGAGAAAAGATACACTCCCTATACTAAACACCACAGCTGGATTTTCAAGTGTGTAATTTCCCCATACATTTTAAGGTGTGCTTAATGATTTATACATATGCTGTGAACTGCGCCCAACAATGGCTAAACACTGTCTTATTTACCTTTTCACTTGTGAGAAACGATATTTCACTGTCCTTTTGAGCTGATCAGAAACTCCCCATATTCCTGCCTCAGTCCCTTGAATGTGACCTACTCTTGTAGTAAAGAGCTAAGCCCGAGCCATACAGAGTGTAAACACCATGTTAAGACATGAGCTATAACCTCTCAGTTATGTTACTAGGTACCTCGTGTCCCTTTTTGTACTTACCCAGGTTAAGAACAAAAATGTCTATGTGATGGAACAGGGAATTATGGAGCATGTGTGGTCTGGAATGATGCCAA
>PVHP010051915.1:0-11291 GCA_004024765.1 Zapus hudsonius
AGTTGATATGGTACACGGACAGGAATAGTTTTATGACAGATGGAATGAGGAGGGCAGGCGCAGCGGTGGTAGACCAAGCTGGGAGGATCATATGGAGTGCTCCCCTCCCCCCAGGCACCTTGGCCCAGAAGGCTGAACTGATCGCACTGGCTGAGGCATTGGAACTAGCCGAGGGAAGACTGGTGATTATATACACTGATAGTTGGTACGCATTTGGCACTGTCCATGTCCATGGTGCCATCTATTGAGAAAGAGGCTTCGTAACTACAGAAGGAAAGGGAGTACACAATCTCCCAGAGGTATAGAGATTGCTGGATGCGGTACAGAAACCCCAGGCTGTGGCAGTTGTTCACATTCTGGGGCACCAGCCCATCAGAACTCTAGAGGCTGAAGGAAATCGGCAAGCTGACGAAGAAGCCAAGAAGGCAGCAATGGCATCTACAGTCCTAGCATTCACCCTTCCGGCACCTGAGCTCCCTCCCCTGCCCCCATGACCTGACTACACGCTGTAAGACCTGAACTGGATCAGGAGCCATCATTGCATGGAGTCTGATGAACAAGGATGGCACCGGGATGCAGAGGGAAGACTGATCCTGCCAGCGAAATTGGGACTGCTCCTCCTCTCCAATCTACACCGAGCCAACCATATGGGGAAGAAAAAACTGCTAATGCTGCTCGAGTCTGCTCTCCTCTGGTTCCCCCAGCAAACAGCCCAAATCCAGGAAGTTGTGGACCAGTGTGTTGGGTGCCAGACTATGAAGCCCAGTAGGAAGGGCCCCCTACATTCAGGTACGAGGGTATGGGGGAGGGCACCAGGACGGAATTGGGAGGTGGATTTCACTGAGGTAAAGCTCGGGAGGTATGGATACAAGTACTTGTTAGTGATGGTAGACACATTTTCAGAGTGGGTAGAAGCCTTCCCCACTAAGAGGGAGACTGCCCAGGTGGTAACTAAGGCACTGCTAGAGGAAATTATACCCAGATATGGGATCCCCGAGACCTTAGGCTCTGATAACAGCCCGGCTTTCATTAGTAAGGTTTTACAAGGACTATCCCAGGTAATGGGGATCAATTGGAAACTACATTGTGAATATAATCCACAGAGCTCTGACAGGTAGAGAGGATGAATCGGACTTTGAAGGAGACCTTATCTAAATTAGCCATTGAGACTGGCGGAGACTGGGTGACTCTCCTACCTTATGCTGTGTTCCGGGTTCGAAATTCACCGTACATACAGGGGTTGACACCCTTTGAAATTTTGTATGGGGCTCCGCCCCCCATTGTGATTCGGACTCTGTCAAACCAAGACATGAACAAACCCCAAATTATCTGACTAGTCTTAAGGCTCTCCAGGAGGTCCAACAGGAAATCTGGCCCATGGTGCACTCTCTATATGAGACAAAGAATTCCCCAAACTGGAACATAGTATCATCCCTGGGGATTGGGTATGGGTTAAGAGACACAGGGCCCAAACTCTAGAAGGGAGATGGAAAGGTCCTTATGTAGTTATTCTGGTTATTCCCACTGCATTAAAGGTAGATGGCATCGGACCTTGGGTCCATCATTCTCACGTGCATCGTACCATGCCAACGGAAAGAAAGGAAGCCAAACTCTGGACAGCACATGGAGTACCAGACAACCCACTAAAGCTGCGACTCTCCCGAGCACTGAGATATCATGAGTCAGACACCCAGCCTGAGGATGGGACGGCAGCTGATCATCTGGATTCTACTTGTCACAAGGGATGTGACCCCCACTGAACTCAGTCCCCATCAGCCATATAAACAGACTTGGATTATCAGGAGTGGTGAGACTCATGAAACTCTGAATAGTACCTCCCATATTGCCCCCCTTTATACCTGGTGGCCAAACCTTCACTTCCATCTCAGACCTTTAATAAGAATCACATGGGATGAATGCTTTCTCAGACAACAGGGATTCTTTGCCTGTCCTGGCCACAATAGGGAAGATATTAAAATTTATGGGGGAATAGCTCTTGGGTTCTGTAAAAGCTGGTCTTGTGTATCTTCAAATGATGGAAAATTTTCCTGGGAATCCCCCAGGAATGGGGACCTAATTTCCCTTAAATTCTCCTTAAATATAGCCAGACATCAGTTAAACACCAATCTCCCCTGGTACAGGAATGAAAAGCACTGGTGTGATCTAATGAGGCTGACATTTACAGAACAGGGAAAGACAGATAGACGATGGGTCTCAGGACTAATGTGGGGAATGTCCAATTATGCGCAAGTGAGCTCTAGATACTTCACTGGGACATTGCAGGTGATACTGAAAATAGAGAGCCCCCCTGAGGCCTCTATCCTCATAGGGCCCAACAAAATCTTGGCCCCTCAGCTACCTCCCTCTCCACCTGTTATTACTATTGAGCCTGCACACACTCCTCAACTGGGTCCTGGTCCTACTAACCAATCTCCAGAGGATCTACTCTGGAAGCTGATGTACACTATGTATGGGGCTTTAAATGCTACCAGCCCAAATTTTACCACATCATGTTGGCTATGTTATGATGTAAGACCTCCTTTTTATGAGGCAGTGGGACTGAATAGTACTTATAGCTTGTCAGAGCAGGAGCACCCCCCTCAATGTTCCTGGGGGGAAAGAAAAATTGGAATAACCTAGCAACAGATAACAGAAAAGGGGGCCTATTTAGGACAGGTATCTAAGAGGAGACAAGAATTATGTGCCATACTTCATAAGAGGTCTAATTGGGGCACAAACATCAAATGGATAATTCCTGCAAACGAGGGATGGTGGGTATGCTCAAAGACTGGCCTGACCCCATGTCTGTCAACTTCAGTTTTTTAATGCTACCAATGAATTTTGTGTCCTGGTAACTGTGTTTCCCCATATCCTATACCATTCAGAGGACAGCATGTATCGTTACTGGGACAAAGATTATAATCGGGAAATCAAGAGGGAGCCCATCACTGTTCTGACCATAGCTACCCTATTTTGCCTTGGTCTAGGTGGAATGGGAACAGGAATAGCATCCGTAGCAACTCAACAGACAGGAATGGCCTCCTTCCGGGTGGCTGTAGATGAAGATTTAGAAAGGATAGAAACTTCTGTTAGTCATCTGGAGAAGTCTCTTGCTTCCTTATCTGAGGTAGTGCTCCAGAATAGGAGAGGGCTAGACTTGTTATTTCTGCAGCATGGTGGGGTTTGTGTTGCATTACAAGAGCAGTGCTGCTTTTATGCTGATCATTCAGGGGTCATAAAAGAATCCATTACTGAAGTAAGGGAAGGTATAGCTAAAAGAAAACGAGAAAGAGAGGCAGGAGAGAACTGGTTTGAGTCTTGGTTTAACAGGTCCCCATGGATGACAACCCTGGTTTCCACTCTATTGGGCCCATTATTTATCCTGCTGTTGATACTAACCCTTGGACCGTGTGTTCTTAACTGACTTATAGCTTTTGTAAAGGAAAGGGTAAACACAGTGCAATTAATGGTACTCAGGCAAGAATACCAAAGAGTTTCCAACCATGAGAGCCTATAAGCACCTAAACCAAATGACCAGGATTCCTCATTATGACCAAAGAAAGGGGGGGGGGATGTTGGGGACAGGCAATTCACCTCCTTAGTCAGCTTCAACATCAAAGGAACAGATGGACGAGAAGCCCCTACTCCCTTCTCAGGAGGAAGAAAAAAAAATCACTGGTAAAGAAGGTCTGAGTTTAAGGGAATGTCTGTAAATAAGCAACCAGATGGTTGCCATGAGATTAGAGTGACCACTTAGATGTGACCAGGATGTGGGTTAAAAGGCCATGAGCCACCTGTGGGCCATAAATAATAGCAGATAACTGTTTAGAAAAGATAGTGGATAACTGTTTAGTAGGGATTGTAGAGAACAGCCACCTGTATAGATAACTATGAAATGTCATATGCCCGAAAACTCAAACCTATAAAACCTAGTGAAGAAGGCAGAAGGGGTTCGGGGGGACAGAGGTTCGACTTTTGAGCCTAATCCCATACCTCAGCATGCTGAATAATAAAAACCTCGCTGTGTGACTTGCGTTATCATGAGTGTCTTCTGTTCTGTGAGGAGTGCTCGACTTCGGACCTCAACAGCCCTATTATAATTTCTTCTTTTTCCTTTATGGGTATGACTTACTGAGTTGAATTAGTGTTGTCTGCATGAACATAGGTGGAGGAATCTTTACTAGAGCACATGCATCCTGGCAGTAGCTATATCACTGTAGAAAATGTCTCCCACACTCTTGGTTGCTATTAACTGCCATAGCTCCCAAGGGTAGAATGGAGGCCTCATTCATAATCTATGACAAAGTGTGGATGGGCCCAGTATTGTGTGGGTTTTCTGCAGGTTAGGACAATCAATGTGAGCTCATAAATGCAATGGCCATGTTATGACTGGAAAATACTGTTTTCCTCCTCCCCACCCTCTGGCTCTTGTATTTTTTCTATCTCCTCTTCCACATTGTCCCTGAGCCTTGGAGGAGTGATATATGTCGTGATTTCAATGTAAAAGGTCCAGAGAGCCTCATGTGTTTTGATTAAGCCTCACATTTAATTACTAGCTGGTGGATCATTTGGGAGATGGTGCCTTGCTGGAGGAGGTGTATTGCTGGGAGCATGTCTTGGGGTATTTTAGTTCAGTCCAACTTACCACAGGAAGCTTTCTTTCTCTCTCTCTCTCTATCTCTCTCTGTCTCTCTCTCTTGCTGTGGAGATGTGACACTTGGCTGTCTGCTCTTGCCATGCTTTCCCCACTATGATGAAACTTGTCTTTGAAACTGTAAGGTGGAAATAAACCCTTTCCTTCCAAAATCTGCTTCTGATTGGGTGTTTTGTACCAATGATGAGAAGGCAACTGCAACAATGTAGATGTCTCATTTAGTGTAGAACACCCCATGGTCACTTTGACACTCTCAGTACTTTGACAAGTTTTGAATCTCGTCAATAGTCACAGCCATCTGCACAAAGAAACTTCTCTAAAGTTGAAAATAGCAATAATCTAATTGCATAAATATGCATATTTAGAGGGCAATTTGATGGTCATGCGACATATCCATTTAGTAAAACAACCTCCAGAACCATAGACTTTTTGATTATATTTTTCAGTACCAGGCATGAATTCCATTCAATGCAACAGGCCTCAAATCCAATCAGAGAGCAGTGCTTACCTTCATAGCAATCATACCACTATTGCACCCCTGGGGAAATTTTGTCTGGTTGGTTAATTGTGTAGTTCACAGGGTTCACTGTTGGGTAAGGCTGTTGATGACTTCTCCAGCAGCAGCTTGCATAGCACCTTCCAGTACTATGGCAACTAGGCAAAAGGGAGGACATTTCTGGCTTAGCTCTAGCTATATTTCTCAGTGTCCTGAAAACAAATGATTGGTGTTTTCAGCAATAGGGTTTACCATCTGTTGCATTCAGCTTTGTAGTTGCTGTGCAGAAAGAACTCAAGAAAAAATGGCTTGTGGAGGAATGGGTTAATTTGGCTTACAGACTCAAGGGGAGACTCCATCTTGGCAGGGAATATGATGACATGAGCAGAGGGGTGGACATCACATCCGCCATAGCACTGCAAACAATGGCAGGAAGGTGTGCCAAATACTATCAAGGGGAAGCTGGATTATAACCCCCATGAGCCTGCCCCCAACAACACAGCTCCAGGGAGGTTGTCAAACCCAAACTGCCATCAGCTGAAGATCGATCATTCAGAACACATTCATTTGTTTGTGGGGGATACCTGGATCAAACCATGACAGTCCGTCCCTGGCCCCCACAAACTATTAATCATGCATGATGTAAGTACAATGTATTCAGCTCAACTCCTAAGTCCCCACAGCTTTCAACTGAGCCATAATACCAAAAATAAACCCGTAATGACACAGAACATTCACACTGCAAAACATGAGGCATGGCAAAATCATACTGAATCAATACAAGATTTTTTTTGGTGATTTTGTTTATTTGAAGTTAGAACCAATTATCCTGTGGATTTGAATAGACCTAACTGCCTTGTGTGGGAATTGGGAAAAATGCCAGTTGGCACCTTAGATCCATGGGAAATGTTTGTTGTTCCTGTAGCTAGGACTTTCACCCTGGCTGTGTCCTGCCAGGTGTACCCTGAATCCCACGTTCCAGACAAGGGCTCCCCCTTACTAAGTGGAAAATTTGGCTGAAACTGTTGATTGTCTCCCCCAGGCCCAGGCTCCTCTATTGCACAAGTGCTCCTTTCTTGGTTTGCTGTTCTCTCCCAGTAGGAGGTATGGTCAGCCTATTCATGGCAGCAGATTGTGTTTTATGTCCGTGGTCTCTGTTTACTCCAGCTGTCATTGATCAGTTTACCCTGGGAGCCTGTGCAGTGCCTTCCAGCACCACACTAACTGCCTTCTGGGGGCTGGATACCGTTCTGGACCTTGAAGGGTTTCTCGATGCTGATTGGTGGCATTCTGTGGTTTCTTCAGCAACAGGATTTTGCCTAAGGCCTGGGGAGGACACTCCAGAGCTTTGACAGAATTCTGTCCTGTTGTTGGAATCTCATGAGTCACTTTGGTCAACAGCTCAGTGAGGGAAGGAACCGGTGGTTGGAACCAGGGGTTGTCAGGCTGATATAATTGTTCACAGGGTTAGACTCTCTCCCCTACCACTCATGGCCCCTCTTGCCAGGTGACGCTCACTACTTACTCAATAGGTTACAGTGTGCTCGTGAGGATTTTATGTTTTTGAACCTAATATGGTTTATCCTCATGCTTAAGCCATTCCCCTCCCCCCATACCTTACCCCTCATTCATAGCCTCTCACTTCTTTCTACTAGTCTGCGTAGAGTTTACAGTTGTCCTGGTTAAGGACTACACATGAGAGAGAATATGCGGCGATCAATTCTCTGTTCTTTTGAGTGTTCACTTAGTAAGATCTGCTCAAAGTCAGACCATTTTTTCTTAAATTTCGATATGACTTTCTCCTTTCAGCTGAGTAAAATTCCATCGTGTAAATATACCACAGTTTCTCTGTCCATTCCTCCATGGATGGGCATTTGGGTTGATTCCAATACTTGGCTATTATGAATCGAGCTGCTATAAATATAGTTGTACAAATGTTTCTGTGTTGAGATGTGACATCTTGTGGGTAGATGCCTAGTAGAGGGATAGCTGGGTCCATTGGTAGTTCTATGTCCATTCTGTCTAGGAGTCTCCACACTGCTTTCCACAGCGGTTGAACAAGTTTGCAATCCCACCAGCAGTGAATGAGGGTCCCTTTTTCCCCGGATCCTCGCCAGCAACGATTGTGGTTGGTTTTATGATTGCCATTCTGACCGGGGTAAGGTGGTATCTCATTGTGGTTTTGCTTTGCATTTGTCTGATGCTTAAGGCTGCTGAGCACTTCCTCAGGTTAGAAAAAGCCATTTGGATTTCCTCCTCTGTGAATTCTCTGTTGAGATCAGTGCCCCATTTTGTGAGGGGGCAATTTGGGTATTTGTTATTAATTATTTTGAGTTCTCTGTAGGTTCTAGAAATTAGGCCTCTGTCTGAGTTGTAGCTGGCGAAAATCATATCCCAGTTTGAAGGGGGTCTATTGAATTTGAAAACAGTGTTTTTGTCTGTACAGAAGCTTTTGAGCCTGATCAGGTCCCATTGATTAAGTGACTGTTGCACTTCCTGGGCTACTGGAGATTTGCTCAGGAATTGTTCCCTACTCCTATCTCATGTAGGGTTCGTCCTACTTTTTCTTCCAGGGTGTTCAGGGTTACAGGATTGATATTGAGCTCTTTGATCCATTTGGAGTTGATCTGTGTGCATGGTGAAAGGAGTGGGTCTATTTTAATTTTTTTACACATGTTTATCCAGTTTGTCCAGCACCATTTGTTGAAGATGCTATATTTGGCCCAGCATACATTGTTGGGAACCTTGTCGAAGATTAAGTCACTGAGGTTACTTGCATTAAAGGCTGGGTCTTCGAGTCTATTCCACTGGTCAGACTGTCTGTTTTTCTGCCAATACCATGCTGTTTTAGTTACTATGGCTTTGTAGAATGTTTTAAAGTCAGGTATGGTGATACCTCCTGCGTAATATTTTTTGCTCAGAATAGTTTTAGCTATTTGAGGTCTCTTACCCTTCCAAATAAATTTTGAGATAATTTTTCAATGTCTGTGAAGAAGGAGGTTGGGATTTTTATTGGCATTGTGTTGAATCTGTAGATTGCTTTTGGCAGGATTGCCATTTTTACTATATTGATTCTCCCTAACCATGAGCATGGAATGTCTTTCCATCTCGTCACATCTTCCTCTATTTCTCTTTAGAGTGTTTCAATATTTTCCTTATATAAGTCTTTCACTACCTTGGTTAGTGATATTCCCAGGTATTTGATTTTGTTTGAGAATATAGAGAATGGGACAGTTTCTCTGATGTCTTTTTCCAAATGTTTGTCTTCTGTATATAGAAAGGCTACTGATTTTTGTTTGTTAATTTTGTATCCTGCCACTCTGCTGAAGGCATTGATCACCTTTAGGAGATTACTAATACTGTTTTTTGGGTCTGATATATACAAGATCATGTTATCTGCAAAGAGGGATAGTTTGACTTCTTACTTTCTGATTTGTATCCCTTTTATGCTATTCTCCACTCTTATTGCTTGGGCTAGAACTTCAAGCAATATGTTAAATAGCAGTGGTGAGAGTGGACATCCCTGTCTTGTTCCTGAGTTGAGGGGAAACTCCTTGAGTCGTTCCCCATTGAGGATGATTTGTGCTTTAAGAGATCTGTATATTGACTATCTTGTTGAGGTACAGGCCATCTATGCCTATTCTTTCCAGGGTTTTAAAGATAAAGTGGTGTTGAATTTTGTCAAAAGCCTTCTCAGCATCAATTGAGATGACCATGTGATTTTTACAGTTGAGTTTGTTAATGTGGTGAATTATATTTATCGACTTGCGTATGTTGAACCATCCCTGCATTCCTTGGATGAAGCCGAGTTGGTCACGGTTAATTATAGACTTCATGTGGGTTTGTATTTGGTTAGCTAAGACTTTGTTTAGGATTTTTGCATCCAAGTTCATCAGGAATATGGGTCTGTAGTTTTCTTTTTTGTTATATCCTTGCCTGGTTTGGGGATTAGGACAATGGTAGCTTCATAGAAGGTGTTTGGTAGCCTACCCTCTTTTTTTGTGTCCCTTACAAGCTGCAAAAAGAGAGGTATCAGTTCTATGATGAAAGTTTGGTAGAATTCTGCTGACCTGGGTTTTTCCATTTGGGGAGGTTCTTGATTACCAATTCAGTCTCTGTGATTGTTATCAGCTTGTTTAGGATTTTTATCTGTTCTGGTCTTAGCTTTGGAAGTTGGTAGGTGTCTAGGAATTTATCCATTTCTTCCAGTTTCTCTAATTTTGTGGAGTAGAGGTTTTGGAAGTATGACCTGATGATACTTCCAATCTCTGCAGGATCTCCTGTGATCTCACCCTTGTCATTTTTTTTTTAATTTGAGCCTTCTCAGTTTTTCATTTGATTAAGTTGGCTAGGGGTTTGTCGATCTTATTGACTTTTTCAAAGAACCAACTCTTTGATTTGTCTATTTTTTCAATTGTTTTCTTTGTTTCCAAATCATTAATCTCAGCTCTGATCTTAATTATTTCCTTATAACTGAGGTTTGCCGTGTTGTAGAGAATATGGTGGTTGGTATCTGAGCTGTTGCTGCTATCTCTTTTGTATTACCTTGCTTGTTCTCTGTTCCTTTCCTGGGGTCGGTTATTTGTTTCATCTGCAAGGGATATCTCATGAAGTATCTTTTGCAGGTTTGGCTTTATGCTGAAGTAATTGTAGAGCTGGTTAATTTCATGGAATACTTTAATTCCTCCATCAATTACGATGGATAACTTTGCTGGGTAGAGTAGTCTAGGTTGGAATCTGTTCTTTTTTAGGACTAGAATCGCTTTGTTCCAAGCTCTCCTGGCTTTTAAGGTTTCTATGGAGAAGTCTGAGGTGATTCTGATGGGTTTTCCTTTACAAGTGATTTTCCTTTCTCTTTGCTCTAAGGACTCTTCTTTATCCTCAATGTTTGGCATTGTAACTAAGATATGTCTTGGGGTGTTCCTCCTTTTGTCCAATTTTTTTGGGGTCCTCCCTATCTCTTTTTCAATTGCAGGGCTATCTTTTGCCAAGTGTGGAAAGTTTTCTTGAATAATTCTGTTGAAAATATTTTCTATGCCCCCAGCTTGGTTTTCTTCTCCTTCTGGGATCCCCATCATCCTGAGATTAGGGCTTTTTATGGTATCCCACATTTCGCTTGAGTCTTGTTCACTTGCTCTTTTGAATTTTGTCAAGTTTATGATTTCTCTTGAATTCTCCTCTGTTTTGTCTTCCATGTCTGAGGTTCTGTTTTCCCAGTGATTAATCCTGTTGGTAAGAGATTCTAGGGATGTTCTTATTATTTCAATATAGTTTTTGTTTTCTGCAACTTCTTTTTGGGTTGCTTCTATCATCCTGTTGAGATGTGATTTCATTTCAAGGTTTGATTTAATTACTTCTTCCTGACAGTCATTCTTTTATTTGCAGATGTCTTTGGTTAATTTGGAAAGCTGTTTTTTGATACCTTCAGTTTGCTGGCTTGTCTTTAGTTCTGATATGTCTCTTCTGACATCCATTTGTTTCTCCTCTCATATATTAAGCCTGGTGGCAAAGCTAATGAGCTGAGTTGTTCTGTTTCAATATGTTGGTCCATCTTTTCTTGCATGACTAACATTAAGTTCTCCTTAGGATCTGTGACAATATGATTGGGGTTTATTGTCATGTCATCCTGGTCCTGTTTCTGCTCTCTCTCTTTAGTGGTATTGTTGGTGTCATTTGGCATGCTTTCCTCAGCTGGTGTAATATACTTGCGTTGAGGTCTGCCCATTTCAATTCCACTTGAGGTTGTTGGAGGAATGCCTTTGAGATATCTGCAGGGGTCGGCAGTTGTGGGGGATGGCAGAGGGCAGTGGGCACTGGGGTGGGGTCAGGGGTCGAGGCTGTTGGGGTTGGTGGTCATGGGGAGGGGTAGTGGACCCCTGGAGGTCGTGGGTACAGGGGTTGGTGCCACAGGATTGGGCAGGCAAGGGGAGCAGGCCCACAGTCTGCAGGCCCAGGGGATGGGATTGGTGGGGAGAGTTGCAGAAGGGGGTGTGAGGCCACTGTGATCCCTGGAACTAGTTTTGCTGGGTTTTCTGGGCACAGATAGAGGGGCTAATGGGTTCCTCAGGAGCAGAAAAGGAGTGGGGCAGATGCATTGGAGGCTCGAGGTCAGGGCGAGGGGCTACGTAATAGCCTCTGGAC